>CAUYQU010101925.1:0-24507 GCA_963574635.1 Cheracebus regulus | reverse complement strand
CTTGTGGGTATGGGACCGGCGGAGTCCAACGAAACGGGCATCCAGTCCTGTACACTCCGCACCGAGAAGCGCCACGCCGGTCAAAAAAGTCACGCTGGCGACCCGTGTGGCTCCTTCACCGGGAATCTCCCAGTCTGTGGGCATCAAAAATTCGTCTGCAATTGCAGCATTCACTCGCTCTCTGCGCTTTCACTGGGAGCTACAATCCTGAGCTGCTGCTATGCGGCCATCTTGGATCTCTCTCCCTGTACATTAGCTTTTCAGGTAGTTCTTGACTTTTGAGTTCCTTCCCACCCCCAGTATTTCTAAAGTCTTTTCAAATATTTCACCTCCCTTTTTGTTTTCAAGTTAAAAATTGAACTTGGGAAACAAACACTTTTTTTGTTGTTGTTTATTTTCTTTTAATTTGGGGTGTTTTGATATACACATCATGATGACATACATCATCATACACATCAAAATGTGGATATATTTTTTATATATAGATACAATTTCTTGATATTCTAATTAGATTTTCTTGCTAAAATGATTTAAAATTTTTTTATTTTTTATAAGAAATTAAATATGTCACACACATATAAAAAGATAACTTTGTTTGATCTATGCTAATGTTTTTTGTCCTTCTGCATGCTCCATAAATATCTTTACATGGTTATAAACATAGCTTGTTCTTTTTCACTTTTTAAAACACTGCTCTTTACTTAACATTGTGTTTACATTTTCTCCATTAAAATGTACACGTAGAGGTAGCATTAATTGGAATACTCTCCAAAGAGTTCAGAATACAGTTTTGAGATGTGTAGAATAGGCTGTACTCCAGCTTCTCTTCCATCCTTCATTTTCTTTGTATTTTAAAATATCGAAACCAACACTGGAGAAGTACGAGAAGAGTGTGAAGCTTTATGAAAAGATCAGTAGAACCCTCTTTCTCTCACAAGGCTTGGGGAGGATCTTGGCAGCTACCCATGGTTTAGGGGAATCCCTTCAATATTTCTAAGGCCACATTATTTTGTTTGTAAGAAGGAATATTTTTCTCAAGTAAACTGTTAATTATTTTGAAGAAAGTGGTAAATAATTTTATTCTAAGTGTTGCCAATGGAACTAAATCAGTGCCTGTTATGGCTACTAATAGGTCCAAAGCATGGTCACTGAAAAAGAAAGTGAAATAAGAGGTAGGAACACCCAAGGGAAAGAGAAAAGAGGGTAAAACTTGAGAGGATGAGCTTAGCAGAATTTTAAAATTTATCAGTATTTGTTACCTTCTAAATGTAAGGGACTGTGCTAGTTTCTGATGATAAGGCAATAAATAAGACAGATTTGGCCATTACCCTTGTATGGTTTATGGTATGACTGTTGCAACACTGAGTTGTGCTTTCTCTAAACAAAAGTATGGAAAGACCAAAAAGGGGGAAAAGTTATTGGAACAACTGTCAAGTACTAAATTTTAAAGTTTGAGAGAATTAATTAAGCTCATGATAAAGCTTTGGGCATGGTAATATAGCTGTAACCATGGCATCAATCACTTTCCTTAAGCAAAAAGTAAATGAGTGAAAGTTGTTTCACTTAGTGTTTTGGAGGCATGTTCCTTAGAGTCCTGTGTTCTTTTGTGATCTGAATTGGGTCTTTTCCAGGCATGCTGAATATCTGTCATCTTGAGATTTTCTTTAACTGTCATCTTGCAGATTTTCTTCCCTTCTCTCTAGTGTTTGATCCCCAATTTTCTTGATCCTGTGGCCTTCTCTTTCTTGATACACTCCTCGTTTTGATGTAGCACAACTCTAGTAGGTTTCTGATAAAGGATGTATAGGACATCTTTTTGGAGCTCATATATTCATGAAAAGATTTTTATTCTAGTCTTCATTATTGACTGATAGATGAGAACAGAATTCTAAATTGGAAATCATTTGGAGAATTTATTCAGTGTCATTTAATTCCTAAATCTTCTTATGTTACCTCTTGTTTTCTTCTCCACCTTTTTGTTTTCCCTGAAAATATAGAGTCTTTTCTTTATCTCTACTGTTCTGAAATTTTACAGTAATATACTGGTGTTTTTTGATACATGCTGGATACTTGGACTCTTTTAATTGGCAACAGTATGTCTTTAAGTACTAGGAAAATCCTGTGTAATGCTAATATTGCTTTAATACTTTTCCTCTTCACTGTTTTCTCTACAAATCACATTAGTCAGATACTGGTCCTCTTGGGCTTCTTTAAATTTTTTACTTTTTATATTTACGAGATGGAGTCTCACTCTGTTATTCAGGTTTGAGTGCAGTGGTGCGATCTTGGTTCACTGCAACCTCCGCCTCCCAGGTTCAAGCGAGTTTTCTGCCTCAGCCTCCTCAATAGTTGGGATTACAGGTGCTCGCCACCACACCCGGCTGATTTTTGTATTTTCATTAGAAACATCGTTTCACCATGTTGGCCAGGCTGGTCTCGAACTCCTGACCTCAAGTGATCTGCCTGCCTCAGCCTCGCAAAGTGCTGGAATTACAGGTGTGAGCCACCACACCTTTTCTTTTCTGTTGTCCACATATATGCCTTCCAATTCTACTTTCTGAACATTTGCGTGACTTTGTTTCAACCATTAAAATCTTTGTCAAGAGTTTCATTTGTTGTTGATACCTTTTTCTGTAGTATACCATTTAACATTCTGATGTTGAAGATCTCTGTACTCTGTAGGCATTTTCACATTTTAGTATATACCCAGCAGAAATGTATGCACCTGTGTACTGCACAACATGTATAAGAATGTTGATAATTTATTACTTACAGTAGCCCAAACCAAAAACAATCTAGATGTCTTTTAGCAGTAAATGGATAAATTAGTTTATTTTTATAGTAGAGTACTACACAGTAATGAAAAAGAATAAATCATGACTAAATACAGTAGTATGGATGAATCTTACCAATATGATATTGAACAAAATAAACCAGTCAACCAAAAGAAAGAAAGCTAAAAATACCCATTGATTTACAACCATGTTTTCTTCATTCTTCTCAGTATATGTTTTATTTTAATTTGTTTTGTCAATTTATTGATTGATTCCTTTAAAGTTCTGATTGAAAGCTCTGTGTGCCTGTGTGGTACAAGTAGACCGATAGGTGTGACTATAGGGTAACCTATAAGTTTCCTTAGGGACCCCTGAATCCTCCCATATGTTGATTATCTCCATATCTTTTCTCCTTGGTCTCTTTAGTCTCAGTTTTTCTAAAGAGCAGCCTTTTAATTTTTTTTGCTGGTAAGGTCTACATTTGGTTGCTAGCATTCTGGAACCTTATCTCAGGGTAGGAAGGTTAGAGCTGGGCCTGAGCTTGTCACCATTTGTAATAGGTTTTCACATTTAGTTTACAGATTTTGTATACAACAGTTCACTCCTGCCTTCCTCTATTACTAGTGACTTTGAATCAAATTTTCCTTCTGCAGAAGTAAAGGAGATATAGTCATGTGACCACAGGGAGATAGGGAGTACATCTGGCACTCTCAACCCCTCCTTAAATAAACCGCAGCAATTTTCACATTTTCATCCTCATGTCGACTTCAGGATTTGATAGATACTCTGTCTCCAGTATATGCCTGTTTCCAGAGTTCTGAGCTTCCCTCCCTGCCACCACCCACCTGATGACTGTTAAGTTTTCTTTATATCCGCTCTGTGTCATCAGTTTTATCGTCCCATCTCTTTTGCTATCATTCAAAAATGTGTTGCTATTTTTAGTCTGCTCTTGTCTTAATATCTTACTCTTTTTGCTTTTGTGGGTTTTCTACCTTTCTGATTACTTTGCTTTACACATTAGGAATTCAGAGGAAGGTATTCAGGTAGTCATTTTCTGAAACTTCTAACTAATTTTCAAATATAGGAAAAATTTTTCCTTAGTAATTATTAGCAACATGAGCTTAGAGTGCCACATTGAAGGGACTATCTAAATTTTAAAAGGCATCTATAATGGCATATTAAGGAGAATTTTAAAAACATGGGAAGAAATATAACATAAATTTTGACCAAAAACATAGGGTATTTTTCTTTGAAAAGAATTTGATAATTATCTGGCTGGGAATAATGGCTCATGCCTATAATCCAAGCACTTCGGGAGGCTGAGGCAGACAAATCACCTGAGGTCAGGGGTTTGAGATCAGCTTGGCCCACATGGCAAAACCCCATCTCTACTAAAAATACAAAAATTATCTGGGTGTGGTAGTGTGTGCCTGTAATCCCAGCTACTTGGGAGGCTGAGGCAAGAGAATCGCTTGAACCTAGGAGGTAGAGGTTGCAGTGAGCTGAGATCAAGCCACCATACTCCAGCCTGGGTGACAGACAGAGACTCCTTTTCCAAAAAAAAAAAAAAAAAGAAAAAGAAAGGAATTGATATTTATCAAATATAAGTGATATTTGTTATACATTTATTTTATGAAGACATGGTTGGAAAACATAAGTACAAACTTGAGTAATGAGTTTTTTGTATCTTAGGACACCAGGAAAATTTATTTATCTAATTATACATAATTTAGATAATTATAGGTATTCTGAATTTTTGAGAATTATAGCTATTCTGAATTATCATCATCAAGGTGAGAGGTATCTGAATTGTCTACAGTTAGTAATTTATGCTCTTTTTATGGCTTCTTAAAACTGTATAGGCATACTTTGGAGATATTCCAGGTTCGATTCCAGACTACCTCAATAAAGCGAACATCGCAATAAAGTGAGTCACAGGAAATTTTTGGTTTCCTGGTGCCTGTAAAAGTAATGTTAATACTATACTGCACTTTGTGAAGTGTGCAATGGCATAATATTTACAAAAAAATATACCTTAATGTAAAAATACTTTATTGCTAAAAAATGCTAGTGATCATCTGAGCCTTCAGCGAATCATAATCTTTTTATGGTGGAGGATCTTGCCTTGATGTTGATGACTGATGACTGATCAGGGTGATACTTTTGTCACTAAGCTTAATTCTTTCTAGCTTTTGATTTAAAGTGAGAGACGTGACTTTTCCTTTCACCTGAACATTTAGAGGTAGGGTTATTAGTTGGTCTAGTTTCAATATTGTTGTTTCTTAGGAAATAGGGAGGCTTTAGGAGGAGAAGGAGAGAGATGGGAGAACTGCCAATTGGTGTAACAGAAAACAAACATTTATCAGTTAGGCTTGCCAAGTTGTATGGATGTGGCTCATGGTGCTCCAGAACAATTATAATAGTAATATCAAAGATCACCATAACAGATATGATAATAATGAAAAAGTTTGAAATACCAGGAGAATTACCAAAATGTGACACAGAGACACAAAGTGAGCATGTATTGTTAGAAAAATGGCACTGATAGACTTGCTCCATGCAGGGTTGCCACAAACCTCCATCCTGTTTAAAAACGCAGAAACTATGAAGTACAGTAAAGCAAAGCACTTTAGTATAAATTGAAATTACTATTATTAAATTGTTGAATAATTTTCTTTCTTGAATTCTTACAAGGCTACAAAGTATTTTAACCCTAACTCTAGATACAACATTAATTACTGAGTGAATATAATGTGATATAATTTTTCATGTGATTACAGAATTATGAGACAACCACATAATTCAGTATATCACTTGAATTTTAATCAGATACACATAGAATGTAAATACTTGTAATATATGCTTGAAGTAAAAATGGAATAGATTGTTTTCCTGAGAACATCTCTCATATGCATTGGTTTTTTAAAAAATTGGAACTTTTTTTGTTTTTGAGATGGGGTCTCACTCTGTGGCTCCAGCTGGAGTGCAATGGTGCATTCTCAGCTCACTGCATCCTTGACCTCCTGGGCTCAAGCCATCCTCCCACGTCAGCCTCCTGAGTAGCTGGAATCACAGGTGTACATCACCATGCTCAGCTAATTTTTTATTTGTTGTAGAGATGGGTCTTCCTGTGTATCCCTGGCTGGTCTTAAACTCCTGGGCTCAAGCGGTCCTCTTGTCTTGACTTCCCAAAGTGTTGGGATTACAGGCGTGAATCACTGTTCATGGCTGACTTTAACATTTTTTTTTCTTTGAGATGGAGTTTCACTCTTGTTGTCCAGGCTGGAGTGCAGTGTCATGATCTCAGCTCACTGCAACCTCCGCCTCCCGAGTTCAAGTGATTTTCCTGCCTCAGCCTCCCGAGTAGCTGGATTATAGGCTTGCGGCACCATGCCTGGCTAATTTTGTACTTTTAGTAGAGATGGGGTTTCTCCATGTTGGTCAGACTGGTCTCGAACTCCAGACCTCAGGGGATCTGCCCGCCTCGGCCTTCCAAAGTGCTGGGACCACAGAGGTGGGCCAACACACCTGGCCTAAAGTTAACATTTTAATCAGATTTACAGAGTGTATTCATGACTGTGGTAATTTATCTGTGGTTTGTTTCTAAGATGGAGTCTTGCTGTGTCTCTCAGGCTGGAATGCCATGGTGCAATGGCAATTCTCCTGCCACAGCCTCCTGAGTAGCTGGGATTACAGGTACACACCACCATGCCTGGCTAATTTTTGTATTTTTAGTAGAGATGAGGTTTCACTTCGTTGGCCAGGCTGGTCTCGAACCCTGCCACAGACTCCGGAGTAGCTGGGATTACACACCACCATGCCTGGCTAATTTTTGTATTTTTAGTAGAGATAGGGTTTCACTTCGTTGGCCAGGCTGGTCTTGAACCCTGCCACAGACTCCGGAGTAGCTGGGATTACACACCACCATGCCTGGCTAATTTTTGTATTTTTGGTAGAGATGGGGTTTTACCACATTGGCCAGGCTGGTCTCGAACTCCTGACCTCGTGATCCACCCACCTCAGCCTCCCAAAGTGCTGGGATTACAGACATGAGCCACCACGCCTGGCTGATTTATTTGCTTTTTAAAATCATTCTTAAAGATACATCACCATCTGAAGTATCATCTAATGAGATTTTATTTCTTCAAAAGATTTTAAAAAATATATTTATGTTAATATTAAGGTAAATGTGCAGTTCATTAGCACATCACAAGTTAACACTCTAAATATACTTGTGGTTGTGGTAGGATTTTCACTACTTTGTTCACACATTCATTGACCTAGTCTGTACAATTCCCAGTATATGATTGTACTCCAGCTGCTGGCAGTTAGGTATGGCAATGGAAAGAATTAAAGATAACTGGATTTTTGCATTAGATTGAAGTTCTAACCAGGAGAATTTTAAATGTAATGTGAAAACACTATGTATGGGATTTGACTAAAATTAAATGTTTTGCTTGGAGAAATAATAGAACATTTCTCACCAGTCATCCTTAGTGGAAGAATACATAGTCTTTGTGGCCTGGCTTGATGTTTGAATGTAAATTCTTTCAAATTTCATTTAGAGCTAACACATACAATATTAAACAATTTCAGTTAGTTAACATTTTAAAGCTAATAATTATTCTTTAAAGCAAAATTACAGGGCTGCTTTAGCTGAGGAACAAAATTCTGATTAATTTTTATGTAGGTACGAATGTCTAAAATCCTTCTCCATAAATTTTCTGTGGCTGTTAAGGTGGAAAATAGCTGGAGCTTGTGAGTTAGGAAAGTAAAATTGTGGGAAATCAGACACTTTCAAATTATGGCATAGTCAGTGGAAAGAACAATAGAATATATTTGAAGAAATCTGTTTGTCAATGCTTATGCCAGTATCACATGGTCTTAGTTCATTTTGTGCTGCTGTAACAGAGTACCACAGACTAGGGAATTTATAATGAACAGATGTTTATTGCCTCACAGTTCTAGAGGCTGGGATGTCTAATATCAAGGTGCCAGCATCTGGCAGGAACCTTGTTACTGCTTCATAGTATAGTGGAAGGTATCGTCTGCCAGAAGGGTGACAGAGAGCCAAAAAGGTTAACCACCGTTAGTGATAATGGCATTAGTTAGTTTGTGAGGCATTCTCATAACTTAAACACCTCTTAAAGGTCTTACCTCTCCATACTATCACAGTGACAATTACATTTCAACATGAGTTTTGGAGGCAATACATTCAGCTCTAGCATACACTGTACTGATTACTATAATTGATTTTGTCTTCTTCCAACTTTGTTTTTTTTTTTAAAGAATGCTTTGGCTAATCTGGGATTTTTATTCTCATATAAATTTTAGAATCAGTTTGTCAATTTCTGCAATTAAAAAACCTGGGTGAGATTAATTCAATTTTTAAAATAGATACAGTGTACATAGATTTTCTGTTATCTTCAGTAATTCGGTTTTTTAAAAAAGATACTTGTCTATTCCATGTAAATTATCAAATTTATTTGTGTTGTTTATAACATCTTTTTCTTTTTTCTCTGTTTTTTTTCATTTTATTTTATTTTATTATTATACTTTAAGTTCTGGGGTATTTGTGCAGATCATACAGGATTGTTACATAGGTATACACATGCCATGGTGGTTTGCTGCATCCATCCACCATCATCTGCATTAGGTGTTTCTACTAATGTTATCCCTCCCCCATCTCCCCACTCTCTGCAGTTCCTCCCCTAGTCCCTCCACCCCCCAGCAGACCCCAATGTATGATGTTCCCCTCCCTGTGTCCATATGTTCTCATTGTTCAACACCCACTTATGAGTGAGAACGTGCGGTGTTTACTTTTCTGTTCTTGTGTCAGTTTGCTGAGAATGATGTTTTCCAGTTTCATTTATGTCCCTGCAAAGGACATGAACTCATCCTTTTTTTGGCCGCATAGTATCCCATGGTATATATGTGGCACATTTTCTTTATCCATTCTATCACTGATGGATATTTGGGTTGGTTTCAGGTCTTTGCTATTGTAAACTGCGCTGCAATGAACATATGTGTGCATGTGTCTTTATAATAGAATGATTTATAATCCTTTGGGTATATACCCAGTAACGGGATTGCTGGGTCAAACGGAATTTCTATTTCTAGGTCTTTGAGGAATTGCCACACTGTCTTCCACAATGGCTGAACTAATTTACATTCCCACCAACAGTGTAAAAGTGTTCCTATTTCTCCACATCCTCTCTAGCATCTGTTGTCTCCAGATTTTTTAATGATCGCCATTCTAACTGGCGTGAGATGGTATCTCAATGTGGTTTTGATTTGCATTTCTCTATTGACCAGTAATGATGAGCGTTTTTTCATGTTTGTTGGCTGCATAAATGTCTTCTTTTGAAAAGTTTCTGTTCATATCCTCCGCCCACTTTTTGATGAGGTTGTTTTTTTCTTGTAAATTTGTTTAAGTTCTTTGTAGATTCTGGATATTAGCCCTTTGTCTGATGGGTAGATTGCAGAATTTTTTTCCCATTCTGTTGGTTGCTGGTTCACTCTAATGATTGTTTCTTTTGCTGTACAGAAGCTCTTGAGTTTAATTAGATCCCATTTGTCTATTTTGTCTTTTGTTGCCAATGCTTTTGTTGTGTTAGTCATGAAGTCCTTGCCTATGCCTATTTTGTCTTTTGTTGCCAATGCTTTTGTTGTTAGTCATGAAGTCCTTGCCTATGCTTATTGCCTACGCAGTGGTTTTGCGTTGGTTTTCTTCTAGGGTTTTTATGGTATTAGGTCTTTTTTTTTTTTTTTAATTTATTTATTTAACTTTAGGTGCATACTGTATCTGGCATTTCTCCCCATTTTATTCTTCTCCACCCTCCCCACCCCCTGCTGTCTCTCCCTTACCCCCCCGAACTGCCCCCAGTGTGTGAAGCTCCTCTCCCTGAATCCCCGTGTTCTCACTGTTCAACACCCACCTATGAGTGAATCTGGAGTTAATTTTTTTATAAAGTGTAAGGAAGGGATCTAGTTTTAGCTTTTTTGCACATGGATAGCCAGTTTTCCCAACTTGTTCTGTCACCCAGACTGAAATGCAGTGGCCCAATCTCGGCTCACTGCAACCTCTGCCTCCCAGGTTCAAGCAATTCTCATGCCTCAGCTTCCTGAGTAGCTGGGATTACAGGCATATGCCACCATGCCTAGCTAATTTTTGTATTTTTAGTAGAAACAGAGTTTCACCATGTTGGCCAGGTTGGTCTTAAACTCCTGGGCTCTAGTGGTCTACCTGCCTGGTCTCCCAAAGTGCTGGGATTACAGGCATGAGCCATTGTACCCGGCCCTGTAAAATTTCTTTGTTAGCCTCTTAATTTCTGTACTGTCTTGTTTTAGTTATCTATTCCTTCATAACAGATTATCCGTAAACAACAGCTTAAAACAACCAACGTTTATTATCATAATTCCTTTAGGTCAGGAATCTTAGCTCAATGCCTCTGACTTAGGATCTTCCACAGTGACATAGTCAAGGTTTGGCCAGGGCTATAGTCATTCCAAGGCATAACTTGAGGATCTGCTTTCAAGATTAATGACATAGATACAGAATTCTCGGTTGGCATATTTTTACCTCTTTCATCATATTAAAGATTCCTTTCTACTATCTTTTGGGCTTCATTGTTTCAAATAATACGCTACTCATTTTCATTCTCTGTTATGTTTCTGTGGCTGCTTTCTAGATTTTCTGTTTAGCTTTTGTTTTCAGCTGTTTATTTATTATATGCCTAAGTATAGTTTTCTTTGTTTTATCTTTTTTGGGGTTTGCCAAAATTCTGGAATCTTTATATCTTCTACCAAATTTGGGAACATTTTAGTCATTGTTTCTTTTTGTCTCCCATATCTCTCTTCTTTATTTCTATGACTTCAGTTACACATATGGCAGACCTTTTGATTTTATCTTATAACTCACTATGGGATAATTTTCTTCAACTTCTCCTTTTTATTTTTCAGATTCAAGTTGGTTTATCTTCAAATTTAATGACTCTTCAATCTGTACAGTGAATTTTAAAAAATAAAAAATTCTTGAATTTTTGTTATTTTTTTAATAGTTTCTTTGGCCGAGCTTACTTATTTTTAAATTCATTCTGAGCTTTTGTTGTTGTTGTTGTTATATGATGCATAATTATAATAGCTACTTTAATATTATTGCTTATTTTAACATCTGGGTCATCTCTAGACTTGGTCTTCATTGATTGCTTTTTCTTATTGCATAGTTTTGGATATTTCACAATTGGCAGCAAGAATCCAACTTCACGTTGAAAACTATAATTTTATATTTTAAAATTTTTCGTATATGTTCTCTTATAATTTCCAGCAGTGCCCTTTTACAAAATGGTTGTTTTTTTTTTTTTTTAGTTTTCTTTATTTTTTTTTTCTTCCATTTTTTTTTTTTTTTTTCTTTTTTCTTCCTCTAACATAGATCATAGGAAACAAACAAAATAGATGTTTTAACATGATCTTTGCTTTCTTTTGCAGGGCATCTCCTCTACATTCAGTTTCATCCAAGTCATTCCGGGATTTCTTACTAGAAGAAAAAAAGTCTGTTACTAGTCATAGTTCAGGTGATCATGTCAAAAAAGTTTGTTTTAAAGGAATTGAAAATTCTCAGGCATCAAAAATTGTCAGGTAATAAAACAAAACTAACACATTTTCTACCTTAAGATATTCTATAGTGGTTTTATGTTCTGAAATAATCTTTAAAACTTTATGAGGCAGATTTTTGTACACTCTTTTACATTCAGAATGAAATTAGCGTGTTTAAATTCCTTCCCCACTTTAAAAAACTGAAATAATTATTGAGATATAATTGACTTAAAATCAGTTGCATCTATTTAAAGTGTACAATCTGTAGTTTCAGAATATATATAATCCTATGACACCACCACAGCATTCAAGGTAGTGAACATAAGCATCATTTTCAGATGTTTCCTCATGCCCCTTTGTAATCCATTCCCTTCTTCCTTCTGTTTCCCCTCTCAAGCAGCTACTAATCTGTCAATACAGACTAGCTTGTACATTTTAAAAGAGTTTTATGTTAATAGGGTCATGCAGTATGTACCTGTTGTAAAATCTGCCTTCTTAAGCTCAGCATAATTATTTTGAGATTTATTTAAGCTGTTATGTGTATCCATTGATTCTGTTTCATTGCTGAATAGTATTTCATTGCATGGGTATACCACAATCAGTTTATCCATGCACCAGTTGATGGACCTTTAGGTATTTACAGTTTTTTCTCTAGCTATTTTTTAATTTTAATTTGCATGAAAGTAGACTTGGGGTCTCATTATGTTGCCCAGGCTGGCCTCGAACTCCTAGCCCTAAGTAATCCTCCCACCTCTGCCTCCCAAAGTGATAGAATTACAGGCATGATCTGCCATACTTGGCCTAGCTGTTTTTGATACCGTTTTAGAAAATCCAGTGTATTTTAAAAAATGTTTCATATTTTAAATGCCTCCATGAAACATCAAAATCTATCTGTAATTTAAAAGCAGTATTTTCAGTGAGCTGTGATTGGACCACTGCACTCTAGCATGAACAGAGCGAGATCTGGTCTCAAACAAAACAGAACAAAATAAATAAGAAATGTTATGTCCAATTCAAGTGCATTAAACAGATAATATAAACTTTTCTGACTGAAGCAAGTAGAGGGCACTGGGAACTATACTAGTTTAATGTCACCTTACCTGCCCTGAGGAACTGTCAAAGTCTTCTAACAACAATGTTTGGAAACTACTGATTTAGATGAAATGTTTAGGCATATTTTTATTGTTAGTATTGTGACTGTCTTCTTTTTTACAGATATTTACATTTAGGAGGAAAGTTCTTGAGCTATTTTCTTGCCATACAGAGAATCAGACAGCAGAAAAGATCTGAAGAAGTCATCTCCCTAACTTGTCAAATACTTCTAGCATTGCAATATTATTTTAAAATAAAAATCTTAGGTTGAGTTTGGTGGCTTAATGCCTGTAATCCTAGCACTTTGGGAGGCTGGGGTGGGCAGATCATTTGAGTCCAGGAGTTTGAGGTCAGCCTAGCAAGATGATGAAACCTCGTCTCTACAAAAAATACCAAGAAAAAAAATTATCTGGGCCTAGTGGTAGGCCCCCATAGTCCCAGCTGTTCAGGAGGCTGGGGTGGTAGGATCGCTTGAGCCTGGAAGGTAAAGAATGCAGTTAGCCATGAATGTGCCACTGTACTCCAGCCTGAGCAACAGAGTGAGACCTCGTCACAAAAAAAAAAAAAAAAAAAACCTTAAGTGGAATACTAACATATGAAACAAATATTAAGCCTTTTTGCATATTAATTTATAAATTAAAATAATAATTATGATAGGCTTATAAATATAAAACTAGGAGCATGGTCTTAAAATTGGCAATCAAATATTTATTGATTATCAGCCTTGTATCAGGCATTATGCTAACTACTAGAGTCACAGTGGTGAACAAATTAGCCCCTGCCTATGTAGAACTGTCTTTGTTTTGCCATAGAAAAGTTATCTCTCCTATTTTAGGCCAATACTTGTGCTTTTATCTTAATGCTTCCCACTTCAGAAACCTTAAAACTATTAATTATCCCTTTCCTTTCTTGTGTAAGATTCAACCTTTTCCTTTTAACTAGATTCTTCCCCTCTGGTTTTGAATGTGCTCAGGTCTCTCATGTGGTCTGGGCACACTTTCTTCTAGCAGTTGTCGTATCATTACCAATTCTCTACCCGCTTCACAGCCAGATTTCTTAAAAGAGTTGTCACTCCCCACTCAGTCCTTAATTCATTTTATCTTCCAGTGCCATTAAACTGAAACAGTCCAGGCTAGGTTCAGCAGTGACCTTTACATTGCCAACACAATCCACTTTTTTTTTTTTTAAATTAAGACGGGGTTTCACCATGTTGATCAGGCTGGTCTTGAACTCCCGACCTCAGGTGATCCACCTGCCTTGGCCTCCAAAGTGCTTGGATTACAGGTGTGAGCCACTGCACCCGGCCACCATCTACTTTTTATACGACTTATCATACTTGAAGTTCAATTACTGATCATCTTCTTATTTCACTTTATATTTTTTCTACGCTATCCATTTTATGAGCATGTGTTCAGTTATCAGACGTGTACTAAAGGCTCAAAATTTATGTCTCCTGCCCATATCTATCGTCTGAGCTTTAGACTTAATTATCTGTCTTGTTGACCCTACCATCCTATTTGGATGTTCAGAAACACTGCAAACTTCATGTCCAAAGTTAAACTTGATGTTTTCCTCATACCCCTCTCATAAAACCAAAATCAAACAAAAATAGAGACAAAACAAAGAACAGCCTATTCTTTCTGAATTTTCTTCCTCAGTAAAGAGGAATAATTTGTGTCTTTGGTACTTCCATTTTCTTCACAAATATTCAGTCTACTGTGAGAGTATTTCAGTTTTATGTCTTAAATATTTCTCAAATCCATATACTAAATTTTATCTCCAGTGCTATCACCTCTGATTCAGTCTACTGTGATAATTCACCTGGGCCACCAGAGTTGCCTTCCTGACTGGTCTTGCCTTTCTTTCTTTCCTCCAATATATTAAGCCAGTGTGTTCTTTTTGAAAATTTGGAGTTTACTGCTTTTAAGATAAAAGCTATAGAATTCTTTATATGACCTTTAAGCCCTACATAGTCTGGCTCCTGCCAGCTGTCTTTAACTTGGTTTTGTAACCTGATCTCTGTATTCTAGTCATCTTGGCCTTTTCTAGTTACCAAATGCACTTTACTTCTTTCCATCTCCTTATCCTTTGACAGACTGACTCTGACTCTTCTTTTAATATCTATTCAGTCATATTCTTTGGAGAAGTCTCACTTACTGGGGCAGTTTGCTGATGTATGTTCTCATAGTACTTCTTTTTTATTGGTACATTCCACAGTTATTATTAATGTGATTCTTTTTTTTTTTTTTAATTTAAATAAAGGGGTTTCACCATGTTGGTCAGGCTGGTCTTGAACTCCCGATCTTAGGTGATCCGCCCACCTTGGCCTCTAAAGTGCTTGGATAACAGGCGTGAGCCGCCATGCCCGGCCAAGTGTGATTCTTTAATATTTGTGTACTGTAAGTATTTTCATGTCTGTGTATTTAATTATATGTTCAATGAGAGCAAGGAGGGTGTTTGTCTTTGTTCGTCATTTTACTACCAGTGTTTAGAATGTCTGCTGACATGTATTAGGTGCTCAGTGAGTCTGTTGAATGACTGAATGAGTAAATTAGTGAAAATTGTAGCTCTGTTTCAAGTAGTATTTGTTTCTAACATAGTTAGTTATATTGCATGTCTTAGATATATCAAATTAAAGGTATGAAAATTAAGATCATTTTTGTACTCTTGTATTTTAAATATTAATATTCATCGAAACGTAAAACAATGTTTTTGGATATATAACGATATGTCATGGAACTTAAAATATGGATCTGTGGTTTCATAGTTGATCACTAGAGTGTGCTATAACATCAGGGCTTTTAATTATGAGAATTTTGCCCTGTTTTACTGCTTTGGAAGTTTGACTTAATGGAGTTTATGATAGTATCACATATCCATAACTTCAGTATTTTTGGTATGGGAGTTAATGTTTTAAATAACTGTGGCTGTCACTGATAGTGATTATGAGAAAGAAAACATATAGCTTGAGTTTCAGGGGTTTTTTTTCATCATAGGAAATATAATAAGTAGGCTTTTTAAAAAAGGAAATATAAAGCATTACAGACAGAATATTCATTAATTTGCAAATTACGGGCTACCTGGTACTGGCCTCTGTTGGTATATGTAAAAGTAGAATGTATAGGCCCAGCCTTTAATGTATATGAAATCGACTTGATAAATATAAATATACATACATGGAAGTTAAGTGACAGAATAAGAATGAACTTATGATAGAAGGGCCAGGTACTATGGCTCACGCCTGTAATTCTAGCACTTTGGGAAGCTGAGGGGGGCGGATCACATGAGGCCAGCCTCTCCAGCATGGGGAAACTTCATTTCTACTAAAAATACAAAAATTAGCCAGGCATAGTGATGCATGTCTGTAATTCCAGCTACTAAGGAGGCTGAGTCAGGAGAATTGGTTGAACGTAGGAGGTGGAAGTTGCAGTGAACTGGGATCACGCCACTGCACTCCAGTGAGACTCTGTCTCAAAAAAAAAAAGCCTGTATTTCTAGCATTTTGGGAGATTGAGGCAGGTGGATCATGAGGTTAGGAGATTGAGACCATCCTGGCCAACATGGTGAAACCCCATCTCTACTAAAAAAAAAAAAAAATTAAAAAAAATTATGATGCAATATAGAAGTATTAAAGAGATTACAGTATAATGAAGTACCAAATGAGTGGTTCTGAGAAGGAAAAATGAACATGGGCTGGAGTTGCCTGGAAGACTTCATTGGGGAAGAAGGGCTTGAGCTGTGTTAGTTTATAAGCACTTTTTATATTCATTTCCAAATATTTCATTATTATAGGCATGCGAATAATATTAGAAAAAAAGAGATCACTTAATTTTTGATTCCTTTCATTGTCATAAGCTTTTGAATACAGGATAGGATTTTTAAAAGAAGAAATAAGAGAAGATGGGACAATATAAATAGAGGAAATCGTGGGAGTTAAAAAGACAGGAATGCTTATGGTCCTTTGGGGAGTTAGGGTGGCAGGGGTGGGGGACTCCTCTCAGGAAATTCCACAAATTATACATTCTTGTTTTGATTGTAGAAAATGTGAGTTTATTCCAAGGTTAGGGCAAGAATGACAATGTTGTTTGAGGGTGTTAGCATCTAAAAGTGAGCAATTTGTGTAATTTTTATTTGTTTATTGTTATTTAGGTATTGTTTTTCATTTCATGTGTTTTTATTTCCCATTTCCTTTCACTTAAATGCCTTCTTATGTAATTATGGAAAGAAAATGTAAACTTATGTTTGTTTCTTTTTTTTTTTGAGTTGGAATCTCGCTCTTTTGAGTAGGAGTCAGGCAGGAGTACGATGGTGTGATCTCTGCTCACTGCATCCTCTGCCTCCTGGGTTCAAGTGATTCTTGAGCATCAGCCTCCAGAATAGCTGGGATTACAGGCACCTGCCACCACACACGGCTAATTTTTGTGTTAGTAGAGACGGGGTTTCGCCATGTTGGCTAGGTTAGTTTTGAACTTCTGACCTCAGGTGATCTGCCCAACTTAGCCTCCTGAAGTACTGGGATTAGAGATGTGAGCCACCTCGCCTGGCTGAGCTTCTGTTTCTGATTAGTAAGAAAAACTACTTGTGAGGCTGGTCACAGTGGCTCACACCTGTAATCCCAGCACTTTGGGAGGCTAAGGCGGGCAGATCACCTGAGGTCAGGAGTTCGAGACCTGCCTGACCAATATGGAAAAACCCCATCTCTGGTAAAAATACAGAATTAGCCAGGCATGGTGGCACATACCTGTAATCCCAGCTACTCAAGAGGCTGAGATAGGAGAATTTCACTTGAACTCAGGAGGTAGAGGTTTTGATGAGCTGAGATTGTGCCATTGCACTCCAGCCTGGGCAACAAAAGCGAAACTCTGTCTCAAAAAAAAAAAAGAAAAAAGAAAAACTACTTGTGAGGTAAAAGTTATTCTATGATTATATCAGTTCTAATCTTATGTAAAAATCTTTCTAATTAAGCTAGTACAATTTTTTAAGGCCGACTATATGAGCAAAGAATAATTTAGTTCTTTTAAAGTGTAAATGTGACAATATTAATGTTTTTTGGTTTGAACAATTTTTTTTTTTATTCAGGGAACACCTGGCTAATTTTGTATTTTTAGTAGAGACAGGGTTTCTCCGTGTTGGTCAGGCTGATCTGGAACTCCCAACCTTAGGTGATCTGCCCACCTCGGCCTACCAAAGTGCTGGGATTACAGGCGTGAGCCACTGCGCCCAGCCTGAACAAAAATCTTTTAAGGAAAATTTCAGTTAACCTTTTTATGTTGCTGTTTATTTTCAGAAGGTTAAATTTTATACAGATCGTCTCTTGGGATATCTACTTCTGTGTTGCTAGTATCTGAAATAATAATGCTGTATTTATTATTTGAAAGCTTCGAATGTTTTTGATATTTGTTTAATCATAGCCCTATTTTATTTGACAAATTTGGTTCATTTTAAGATGAAATTTTGACACACTCCATGTTGTTTGGATTGAAAACATTGAAAAATCATGAGTGGAAAAAGTTAAGGAATTGTAGTCTTAGGAAATAGATTTGAGTTTCAATATAACTATAACGCTCTTTCTGAATTTTTCTGTACCTCAGTTTCTTAATATGAAAATGAGAGTGATAATGCCTGTCACACGAGTTTACTATAAGGCTTTATCAGTTTGTAATTTAGTACCTATATCTCTAAAAAAAAGTTATCAGTAATTTAGAGCAATAAAGAACCTAAAAAACACCTCTGCTTTTCTTTATTGTAGACTAAAATGATACCCTTTGAATTTCTGTTTCAGTCATTAATTTTCGAGTTAATTTTTCATAAACAACTATTTCCAAGTGTTCTGCTGGACATTGAGATACAAAGATAAATGAAACACAGTCCTGTTCCCCAAGAGACTAATCTAGCAGTTAAGATTAAACATATAGGCTGAGCGCCATGGCTCACACCTATAATCCCAGCACTTTGGGAGGCCAAGGCGGGTATATCACGAGGTCAGGAGTTCAAGACCAGTCTAGCCAAGATGGTGAAACCCCATTTCTACTAAAAATACAAAAAAATTAGCTGGGTGTGGCGGTGGCTGCCTTAATTCCAGGTACTGGGGAGGCTGAGGCAGAGGATTGCTTGAACCTGGGAGGCTGATGTTGCAGTGAGCCAAGATCGTGTCACTGCACTCCAGCCTAGGTGACAGAGCGACACTGTGTCTCAAAAAAAAGGATTGAACATGTAAACAATAATAACAGTGTGTGATGATGCTTTATCATAATCATTGAAGTTTTGTAAGAGGAGAGAGAAGGTGACATTTGAGCCAATTCCAAAAGAATGAGAAGACATTTGAAGTGGAATGTATTCCAGAGTAAGGGGAATAATAAAAATAAAGGCAGCTGTGTGATCGTGGAAAAAAAACTGTACTCTGTACTCTAAAACCACTGTATTCTAAATTAAAAAGACCAAATTTTTGTTATTTCTCTGCTTATTATCTAATTTGTCAATCAAATTATATAATCTTTGTTTTTTAATCTCTATAATGGATAATATATGCTTTCTTCACAGGGTATTACAAGGATTAAATGGGATAATACACATGAAGTACTTAGGCTTTTAGTAAATTTCTTTGCCCACACATCAGGGCTAAACATTTTAGCCTCAAGTGCATTTTGTACTCTGACCCTACTGTTTGTTTTTAACTTTATTTCTCTTTAAGTTTCTTCCTTACCCTGAATTCAGGCATTTGTTTTGTTTATTGAAGAGAAGAGCCT
The DNA here is from genome assembly GCA_963574635.1 of Cheracebus regulus. Lineage (NCBI taxonomy): Eukaryota > Metazoa > Chordata > Mammalia > Primates > Pitheciidae > Cheracebus > Cheracebus regulus. The sequence continues at coordinate 5,300 of CAUYQU010101925.1, read as the reverse complement.
GCCTTTACTTAAATCATCAAAATCTTTTATAGGTCCATGTACTTGTACAACCAAAATTCTTTCTAATTGTTACTCTCTTCAGCTTTCATGTCATTTCCTCAGTGAAACCATCAGCATATACCATCTTCTATATTGTATTTTTTATGTAAACCCATAGTATTTTATGCATATTAATGTAGATTAAGTACAGTGCTCTTATACATTGTTTTATCATTGCTTAGGTTTATTTTTAAATCTTCCCCATCAGAATTTCTTGAGGGGAGGAGAGTGAGTTTTATTCAGCCTGATTTTCAGCACCTACAATAATCCTGACATGCTCAATAAATGTGTGTAAATGAATCGTGGAGTAGTATCTTAGGTACTGTTTGTGTTGTTAAACCTGTCTAGTTCTCAGTTTGCTCATTGCTGAAAGACAGCATTGGATTAATCTAGATAATCTACACTAGGGACCTTTCTAGCTATAAAATTCCACAATTAGGTCAGTCTGTAGTATATTAATTGCTCACAAAATCAGATAATCCCTTAATTATCTGATTTAGGGATTATTGGTTTATCTGGTATATATATATTATATCATTAGAAAAATAGGCTATTTTTTTGCATTGTCTTGCTCTATGATATTCTGTACACAACATTTTATAAGTATAGATTATTTTGTTTACTTATAATTTTAAAGGTAAGTTTTACTGCAGTCATTTAATTTGCCTCCTGAATCAGGAGCTTACAATTCTTCCTCTCTATTAATAAGCAGTTTGACTAATTTTGGCATTTGTTTTGCAGATACTCTACTCATGGTACCCCAGGACCAGAAGGCAACCATATTTCAGATTTACCACTTCTAGACAGTCCCAAGTAAGGTTAATTGATAAGTTATGGGCCTCCAAAGCTAAGTTGCTGCTTAGCATTGAAAGAGAACGTGAAGGCCAGGTGCAGTGGCTCACACCTGTAATCCCAGCACTTTGGGAGGCCAAGGTGGGCGGATCACCTGAGGTCAGGAGTTAGAGACTAGCCTGGCCAACCTGACGAAACCCTATCTCTACTAAAAATACAAAAATTATCTGGGCGTGGTGATGCATGCCTACTCCAGAGGCTGGGGAAGGAGAATTACTTGAACCTGGGAGGCAGAGGTTGTAGTGAGCCAAGATTATGCCATTGCACTCCAGCCTGGGTGACAGAGTGAGACTCTATCTCAAAAAAAGAAAGAATGAGAGAATGTTAAAAAACTGGGAACAGTATGGTGTTGAGTAGAATATATTACTCGAATCTTCTCTGTAGTGTGGTTTGAGTTAACTTTCTGTTCAGTTATGTTGTTTCTGCTCCCTCCCCATTTCCTGATACTTCCAAAATTTTCTGTATAACACTGGTCCAAATAAAACATTAGTTCTCCTCTTATTCTGTTTCTCACCTCATCATTCTGTAATCTCTGCAAAAGCTTCCAGGTTCGTTCATATTGTAGGTCACTGGAAAAAGTTGTAGCATTGCTAAAGAGTATTTCAGAGAAAATTTTGCATGCAAAAATTTAGGAAGATGAGTGAAACTCTAATCTCTTTCAGTCCCTGGTTATCTTCTTCAGTGACTGCTCCATCCATGGTAGCCCCCGTCACTTTTGCATCTATTGTAGAAGAAGAACTACAACAGGAAGCAGCTCTTATTAGAAGTCGAGAAAAACCATTGGCTCTGATTCAGGTAAATGGCTTACCTAGTAGGGTTTAATCTAGAAGAGAACTACATTTCATATTTAGGTTTTAAGAAAATCACATTTGTTTGCTTTGGACAGGTGCTTGTATCTATGAAGTTAAAATGTAAATGTCAGGTAAAATTAAACTGAGGCATACAGCAGTTTGTGTATTAGTTGTAGATATTCAGGGCAATTAATGTATGACTAATAAGTTATGATAAAGCTTATATTTTTAGGTTTGGTGATGCTTTGGATTACTTTTAGTTTCTTAAAGTGATCAGCAGAGAATTTGGCAGTATTATCTAGTGCTACATTTGGTTTCTGTATCAGTAAGGATTCTAAGATTGTAAACAACAGAAGCCCACTCTGGTTAACTTAAGGAAAAGAGAATTTATTTGAGGGATATTAAGATTCCAGGGCTGAAAGACCAGACACAGGTTGGAAACAGAGAAGACCCGTAGTAGCACTGAAGAGCTCAGAAGCAAGATTTAGAGGACCTGTACAATAACAGAAGGTATCTCACAGAATAAAGCTATTGGAATGAATGAATTTTAGCAGTCATTTTCATTTTCTTTTCCCTTCTGCTCAAGATTCAAATTCAAGAGAGCATGGGTATCTCATTATTCTACTTTAGGCCTCAAGCTTTCTCCTTGCCACAGAGATAGCAAGATGCGTGATTTAAAATGCAGGATACCTGATTTAATTCCACCGTATTGTATCCATGGAAAGTGGTAGTTCCTCAAAAGGAAATTGGAAAGCAAATACATCCCGCTTAGTTTATAATTAAAAGAGTAAAGAATCTTCTTTTTCTTCCTCCTTTCAGATTGAGGAGCATGCTATACAAGATTTATTGGTTTTCTATGAGGCATTTGGCAACCCTGAAGAGTTTGTCATTGTTGAAAGGACACCACAGGGACCACTGGCAGTACCTATGTGGAATAAGCATGGATGCTAGTTCACTGTGGAGTGGACACGCATTTTTCTTAATTATGAGTTTGTTCCTATAAGGAAAAGCTGTGGAAAAGAGTTCTTAGAGATTTTGTGATATCATTCTACATAGATTAAGAAAGGATCTAATTTCTTTACTGCAGTTAAATCATATAATGTTTGTATGATTAAAAAGAAATTTCTCAGAATTGTGATTTTAGTAACTTTATATAAAAATGTGTGAGACAAAAACTTAATAGATTAAGATTAAATATAATTGTTTCTCCTGAATAATCTAACAAGGAAAATATGTGATTGAATTGTAAGAAATAAGCGGGGGTGCAGTATTAAAAATAACTTTTTTGTTTGAGAATTTAGAAGATTTTGCCAAATATGTGTTGTTGCTTGACTTTTTAAATATGGCATTGATGAGTTTAAAGTAGGAGCATCAGTTATTACTTCTCATTCATTAATGGCCAGAATTTTGTATTTGGTCTAATAGTTGTGTCACCATTCTTGTTACTTTTTAAAAATCAGGCTATGCATGTGGTCCATGTCTATTCAAAACTTTACCTGCACAAATGCCACATTTCCGTTTGGATCATGTATTCTCCATTTTGCATTAAGCAGTAGAGTACAGTGGAAAGGGAATAGGAACACTGATTATTCTGAACAGTTAGTCTGAAGATAATAGTTTTTTTTTTTTTAATATAAGATTTGGAGTCATTGTGGGTTATTTTTGGTGGGATGGAGGATCTTAAAAAAGCCTAATTGTGAGAGAATCAGTTTCTAAAAGTGTTACAGTTTCTGAAAATAAATGCTTAATTACACATACAGGAATTGAATAGTTCGGAAGAGGGTTGTATTATCATTACCTTTACAATACTGTATAATCAGAAGTTCTTTGAACCTCGGTTGTACATCTAGACATTTTTCTTTATAGGATGTTGTTTGGTTTGTTTCTGAGTGTTTAAATTTTTAGAAAACAAGTGTTAAATTTGTGCTTCAGTACCTAGATAAATTGGAAAGGTTAATGTTCTAGTTTCTGGAAGATAAGCCTGGGAGAGACATAAGCAATTCACTGCTATAATTTAGTTGATGTAAAATGACAGAAACTAACTCAATATTTCAGGGTTAGCTCTACTCAAAAGCAGCAGACATGTAAGCAAATGTGCAATAAAAAATGATCATGATCCATTTCACTGATGTGTGTTTGACATTTTTTACTATATTGTCATTTATTATGGAAAGAATTATTAATCCTCCTGATGTGCTACACTAATAACCAGTATATGATTAAGTTGATGCTGTATTTATTCTAAGGCAGATTTAAAAGGGGCAGTTTTCTAAATATGACCTTGTGAATTTTTATGTGTGTTTGAGTAAATTGAGAAGAAATGAATTTTGTAAATGTTTTATTGATGTTACAGTTAAGAAGTCGTTTGAAGTAATTGATTTATTTCATTTAAAGCTTTGATTCTTCTGTACATATTGACATCTTTAATACTTCCAGATGCTATAAAGTGATGATTTTCTTTTCTTTTTCTTCTTTTTCTTTTCTTTTCTTTCTTTCTTTCTTTCTTTTTTTTTTTTTGAGACAGAGTTTTGCTCTTATTGCCCAGGCTGGAGTGCAATGGCACTATCTTGGCTCATTCCAACCTCTGCCTCCTGTGTTCAAGCAATTCTTCTGCCTCAGCCTTCCATGTAGCTGGGACTACAGGCATGCACCACCATGTCTGGCTAATTTTATATTTTTGGTAGAGACAGGGTTTCACCATGTTGGCCAGGCTGGTCTCAAACTCCTGACCTCAGGTGATCCACCTGTCTCAGCCTCCCAAAGTTCTGGGATTACAGGCATGAACCACTGTGCCTGGCCAAAGCGATGATTTTCTTGCTGTCCTCCATGCTGCCTGGGAAGCACTCTTTGTGGGAGAGGGGGGTCCTTGTTGGATGGGTTGTGAAAGAGGGGCACAAGCTGAACCGAGTCTATTAGTCTTCAGGCCTTTACAAAACAACCAGAGCAGTTGCACTTTATGGTCTGTTTTATGTAGTGAGGTATTATATATAATTTTATTTGGAAAAAATAGGGAGTTCTTTTTCTAGTAAAGTTAAAGAGAAACACTGCTATAAACTATATTTCTTCATCAATAATTCCATAAAGATAGCTACCTGACACATTGCTGTCAAAAAGCCCAAAAAAGTGATAGGTTTTTTTTTTCTCCCCTAACAAAATAACATTATTCTGCTCCAGTTCATCTCTAATTCTATAACCTCAAGAAAAGCCTGATAGAATTGAAGAAACTGACAAATTTAAAAGATCAGTGGGATAGAGAGATCTTTAAGACTTATGAAAGCGAGAGAGATCCAAGATGGCCGATCACTAGCAGCTCAGGATTGCAGCTCCCAGTAAAAGCGCAGAGGGCCAGTGGACGCCACACTTACCGATAAATTTTTGCTGCCCACGGACCAGGACATTCCCAGCAGAGGAGCCCCACAGGTCGCCAGCGCGACCCTTTTGGCTGGCGCGGCTTTTTTGCCGGCGCCTCGGCTCGGCGGCTCTTGGTGCGGAGTAAACGGGACTGAGTCTCCTTTTGGATGATGTTTGGAGCTCTGTGAAAGCAGAGCAGTCCATCCAGCTGACTGAAAAAGGGACCGAGAAGCCAGACCGGAGACCCCCGGGCAGAAAAGCACCACG
>CAUYQU010101924.1:0-79658 GCA_963574635.1 Cheracebus regulus | reverse complement strand
TGTGTCTATCAAAACGCAGACCCAGAAAGAAATATGTCAGCATAGGAAAAAGTGTGATGGCGCATATTCTAGTGCTGGGATTAGGTAACCTGGCTTGGAATCCTGATTTTGCTTTTGCCAGCTGTATGACCTTGGACAAGTTATGTAACTTCCCTAAGCTTACTTTCTTCAACTGCAAAATTAGCATTATTCAAGCAGCCATCTCACCAGACTTTTGTGAAAATGAATAGCTTATATATATGTAACACTTTGCTACAGTAGGTGGCACTTACAGTAGGGGGCTAAACATTATTTACTCCTCAGCCCAACTTCAAGAACCAATATTATTATGATCCCTAATTTACTGAGGGGGAAACTGAGTCACAGACTGGCAAAGTAACATTCCCAAAGTCACACAACTAAGTTGCAAAGCCAGAGTTTTAACAGGGTCACCTGGCTCCAGAGCCTGCACACTTAACCCCAGAACATAAGCAAAGGATAGAGGATCATGCCCAGCCCAGGGAAATGCTTCATAAAGTTAGTAATCGTTAGCTCTTATTATTGTAGGAGTTCAATAAACGTTTGGCTAATTGAATAAATTAATTTTGTGAGGGATTCTTGAAGTTCCAGAGTACAAATACTTCTGCAAATCAAATACTGACACTGAGAAAGTACCACCTTTCCAGCCTCCATTCATTTCAGTGGCATGAAGATGCCTGGGTGACTATTTTACTCTTATTTTGAGGGGGGAAAAAATGAAAAGAAAAGCAATGAGTAAACTCTTTTAATATGCAAACAAAGGAGATTAAATCCAGAATGTCAAAACCAGTGGTAATCCTAATCAGTGATTCCTGAAACTGGATGTACAATAGGAACACCTGAGAATCATTTTTTTTGAGACTGAGTCTTGCTCTGTCACCCAAGCTGGAGGGCAGTGGCACAATCTCAGCTCACTGCAATCTCCGCCTCCAGGGTTCAAGCAATTCTCTTGAGTAGCTGGGACTACAGGCATGTCCCATCATGCCCGGCCAATTTTTTGTGTCTTTGGTAGAGTGGGGTTTCACCATTTTGGCCAGGCTGGTCAGAAACTCCTGACCTCACGTGATCCTCACCGGCTTGGCCTCCCAAAGTGTAGGGATTACAGGCATGAGCCACTGTGCCTGGCCCAAGAATCTTGAAAAAAATGCAGGTAAATGGGTCTCATTCCAGATCGACTAAACTTGAATATATGGGGGTAAAATTTTGGCAGATGTAGTTTTAAAAATATTTTAATGAAATAACATAACATTATACAGAAAAGTGTATAAATCATAAATACTCTGCTTGATGACTTTTCACCAAGTGAACACACCCATGCAGTCAGCACCCAGAATCCCAGAAGGTCCCCAGGACCCCCGTTTAGTTACTATCCTTCCAAGACATAGGCAGTATCCTGATTTCTAACATAGGGATTAATTTTTTCCTGATTTTTTGTATAAAACTAAAATGAAATTATGCAGGATGTGTTTTCTCGCATCTAGCTTATTTTACTCTACATTGTATTTCTAAAATTCACCTATGATGGTATGTGTTGTATTAGTTCTTTCCTTTTCAGTGCTATATGTTATTCCACTGTTTGAATATACTACAATTTATTTGTAATTGTAATATCCTAGGCACTTAGGTGGTTCTTTGTGGCGCTATTATAAATAGTGCTGTCATGACATTTTTGTATGCCTTTTGGTGAATTTTTACATTTGTTGGGTGTTTACCTGGGAGTGCAGTTGCTGAGTGCAGCATATACCTAAGTTGAGCTTTAGTAGATTGGGCATGTGTGTTTTTAAAAAGCACTGCCAGTGGTTCTAACGAGCTGCTCGGAACAGGAGCACTGGTCTGAGCTGTAAGGCCTTATGGCTACCCAACTGCTGCTTAGAATAGAAGAATAAAAGGCAGTTTTCAAACCTGATAGGAATGGACTAGTTGGCATTTCTTGAAAACTGGCCTCTGCCCTGCATCTTGCAAAGGAATCAGTTACATTAGGGTTAGAGTCGACAGCTGCGGTACCAGAGCAGCAGGAAGAGTACCCTGGTCCACATTTCAGTTACAAATTCTCAATAGCAAGTGTCTCTGCAGTATCTTATAAAATATCACAGCGTGGAGCCTCTTCCACAAGCACCCAGGAAAAAAAGGAACAGGATTTTTTTCTCCAGCCTGGCCTTCTGCTTTCGTTCCATCACTCCCAGTCCCCAAGGCTCTGCCCTCTGCCCAGGATGGTTTCCATGGCCTCCCCTCCTACCCTGTCTCCTGTCCCTGAGCTTTCTCTTCTGAGAAGTTGTCCTTGTCTCTCCTGTTGGAGCACTTGATGGGAGCTCCTTGAAGGCAGATCCTTGACTTACCATCTTGGTATAACCAGGCACTGCTATACATTTTCAGTCAATGCCCAACCAGCTTTAAACAGTCCTTAAAACAAAAAGCAAAAAACTGTTCTCAACAGGTACAAAATGTGCAGCTCCCTCATAAAATTTCAGAGCATTAAAAAGCATTTATCGTGTGCATGTTTCCAAATGGTCCTTCCTTCAGCCTTTCTTTTTACTTACTTATTTATTTATTTATTTTGAGGCAGAGTCTCTCTCTGTCACCCAGGCTGGAGTACAATGGCACGATCTTGGCTCACTGCAACCTCCGCCTCCTGGATTCAAGCGATTCTTCTGCCTCAGCCTCCCAAGTAGCTGGGATTACAGGCACCTACCACTATGCCCGTCTAAATTTTGTATCTTTAGTAGAGACAGGGTTTCGCCATGTTGGCCAGGCTGATCACAAACTCCTGACCTCAGGTGATCCACCCGCCTCAGCCTCCCAAAGTGCTGGGATTACAGGCATGCGCCAGCGTACACAGCCCCTTCGGTCTTTCATATCAACATAATGCATACGTGAGCACAGGTCCACTGACCCTGACCAGGACGCAGAGGGGACAAAAGAGGACAGGACAATCTTACAGGACTAGCTTGTTGATTAACTAATCAATTAATTATTAACATGATATATAAACAGGGGAGTCTTTTCTTGGGGCTTGCAAGAAACCAGGATTTAGCTCTAGGACTGATGTGATGGGCAAGGCTAATTGGACTTTCTGTTCATTATTAACTCCTCCAGCTGTGGTTGTCACAATGGCAGGAAGAGGAGCAGAGAGACACTCTTCCTTTGAAAATAATACCACTTCTAAATGGTTTACAGCAAGGAGCTTCTGAGCAGAATTGTCACACACAACTGTGCAGGGTATGCACTTCACCATTCCAGGGTACAAAAGTCATCCCCCTTGGGTGGTAAGCCTCTTTAGTTTCATCTGTAAAACTTAGTTTGGAGAATTATTATGAAGATTAAAAGGGCTACCACTTCTGTGATTCACTGAAAGTCTACTTGTTAAGGATTTGCTCTTAGTGGGTACTTATAACATTTATAACCTAGAGGAATATACATACATTAAATAAATAAATAAATAAATACGGTAGTCCCCCTTTCTCTATGGGCAATACATGCCAAGACCCCCAGTGGATGCCTGAAACCTCAAATAGTACTGAACCTTTTATAAACTATATTTTTTTCTACATATACATACTTATAGTATTTATAAATTAGACACAGTAAGTGATTCCCAACAATAACTACTAAAAAAATAGAACATTATAAAAATATGCTATAATAAAAGTTGTGTGAATGTGGTCTCTCTCTTTCAAAATATCTTACTGTACTGTACTCACCTGTTTTCAGACTTTGATCCATCTTGGGTAACTGAAACAGTGGATAAGTGAGAACAACCGCGCTTAGCAAATTGTGATGAATGCTCTGAAGGAGAAAAACAATAAAACAATGAAAAAAGGTTGAATAAGCAGAATGTGATTTAGAGTGGCGGCGGGGTGTGGATAGGGCAGGCCTCTCCGGGAGGTGACATTCAGGTTGAATGCAGGGATGGGTTTGAGGTCCCTTAGCAGAGAGTGGGAGAAGTCGGGGAAGAGGAAGAGGTTTTCCGGCTGAGGAGGGTCGTGTGCAAGAGCGTGGCTGGAACAAAGCCAGCCAAGGGGACAGAGGCATAGCTGAGTTGGAGGCTCTAAACACGTGCTATTGCTGTTCTCGTTCCTTGTCTCCCTGATTCTGGATCTTGGGCATCCATTCCAGCCCCTGGACTCCAGCTGGGGAGTGATGTTATCTAGTGAATGGTCTAAAATATTATGAGCCAACCATTTTAAGAGGGTTTACATGTAGGAGTCTCCAATCTTTTAGCTTCCCTGGGCCACCCTAGAAGAATAATCGTCCTGGGCCACACATAAAGTACACTAACACGAACGATAGCTGATGAGCTAAAAGAAAAAAAACTCATAATATTTTAACTAAGTTTACAAATGTGTGTCGGGCCGCATTTAGAGCTGTCCTGGGCCGTACGTGGTCCGCGGGCAACGGGTTGGACGCGCTTAGTGTACCGCATAGGCGTAATCCTATGCACATAGCTCCTGCGGGCATGCTGAACTTTGGAGATGCTCTGCCCCCTTTCTCCTGCCTCTTTTTCCCTTTCAGTGCCTCTTCCCACCAGTGCTCAATGCCACAAAGCTGGATGCCACGTGTCCTCACACTTACCACCCTCCGTAGATCTCCTCCAGAAGCATCCACGCTTTGGAGCTTCCCCACGCTTCTGGCCTCTCCTTCCCTACCACACCTGGTGTGCTGTGTTCAGTTCCCTCGGGGCCTGGCTAAATGACTGACTCACACACTTGATTAGTTAAATTAAGTTTCTAGTAGCTTAATAGGTTGACCTGTACAAAAGACAAATACTCATATGGAAGTTTCAAGTGTAGTGAAAGAACCAATGGGCTGGAATTTTGGATGCTCCTCAAATCTCATCATAATTGGTCACAGGTAGGGTGAGCAGCCGGCAGTAAGAAAGTTTTATCCCAGAGGCTAAATCCAGGCTTTGACATAATTTAATTTAGCACAAAATAGTACTTTTTCCTGCAAAAGGCGTCTATGGCTCTCCCAACCCCACCCAAGTTTCCAAAGGCTTAGGTGGTAAAGGAGCAGTTGGAAGAGGTAGACATTGTGAATCTGAGTACCTTACGATGGAGGCCGGCAGGAGGGATTCTTCTGAAGCCTTCTTCTGCATCATGGACGTCACAGTCTTCCTTTCTGGCATGGACTCTTCTGGTGTACACCAGTGTCCCATATTGGATCCTGTGACTTAATCATTTTGTTGTTGATTAGTATATTACTAACTGAAGGAGAAATGGATTTCTTTACAAATATCAAGCAGTCAATAAGAAAAGAAAAATGGCTGCAAAACTGGATAAATTTCCTCACCTGTAAGGTGGGAAAGAAATGGTTCTTTGCCTCTTAGAGTTGTGAGGAGTAAAGAAACTAATATAGGTCAAGTGCTGAGCACACAGAAGGTACTGAGGAAAGGATAGAGTCATGGCTGCACACCCCAAATCCTTGAGGCCAGATTGTTTCAGAATTTAGACTTTGTCCGATTTTAGGAAGATAATACAGCACAGATACCATATGTTATGTAATATTCCTAGTGGGGTCTGAGGAAACACTCCTCTTTCTGTAATCAAACATATTATTTCTTTATTATTTTTATTTATTTATTTATTTAAAGTATTTCTTAAGTCAAATGTATGTGTACCCACACTTGGCAAGATAAATAGACTACAAATAGCTTCAAATCGGCTTAAGTCATGTTTTGTCACCTAACAAGCTTGCACCCAAAGTTATAAAAAACACTTTTGTTTTCAGAACTTGGATTTTGGAATTGCAACTAAGGATTTCTATTATCTTGTTTCTATAACTCAAGTAGAAAGATTTTCTCCTTTCCCCCTCTAGTAGCCATTCAGAAATCCCTTTTCTTATTTACTTATTTATTTGAGACAGAGTCTTGCTCTGTTGCCCAGGCTAGAGTGCAGTGGTGTGACCTTGGCTAACTGCAATCTCTGCCCCTGGGTTCAAGTGATTCTCCTGCCTCAGCCTCCCAAGTAGCTGGGATTACAGGCATGTGCCACCATGCCCAGCTATTTTTCATACTTTTAGTAGACATAGGGTTTCACCACTATGGCCAGGCTGGTCTCAAACTCCTGGCCTCAGGTGATCCTCCCCCGTCAGCCTCCCAAAGTTTTGAGATTACAGGCATGAGCCACTGTGCCTGGCTGACTTTTCTTATTTATTCTGATTATACTTTGAAGTGTAGAGACTGAAAATTCCTGATATATTAACTGAGGGCATGAGAATCGGATGTAGACATATGAGAGAGTGGGTTGTATTATTATTCCAGGATGAGACCTAGAACCTCAGAAAAGCAGATTTTGACTCATCAGAAGAAGAAATTGGATCATAACGCAATCTACTGTATGGTGAGTTGCAGAGTCCTGGCTATCGGAGGTGTCCAGGCAGAGATGACAACGTATCTATCATGGATACTGTAAAGTGGATTCCTGCAATGAGCTGAGGTTAAGATATATGATGTCCAAGGTCCCCTCCAGTCTAAAACCCTATAATTCTATATTTTTATTAGGGATTTAGTCACAATCAAGGGAGATTTTCATCTCTATTATGCCAGGATTTAAGGAGAATCAGGAAATTGTTATTTCCATCTTAATCTTTTTATCTGCTCCCTGGGGCTGTAAGCGTGCCAGCAGATATCTAAGGCAGTCTATTGCTGAACAGTGATCTAGATGCTAATAGAGTTCTGTGATCAAATCAGTTTGCTTCGACAATTCAGTTAGACCATGTTGGGTTAAACAATTTAAAAATATTTCTTTTCCAAAGTATTTATCATTGACTTCAAAATACTATTATATATTATAAGTCTCCTGGAGGAAATGGTGAAAGGCAGGATTTCTCAAATTTAATTGTCAACAGTTTTCAATTTAGAATGTATCTGGCGAGTTAGTCTTCCAGGGAACACACTTTGAGAAAAGGAAGTCTAACAATGTCTTGGCTTGGTAAGCTAAAGATTTATAGAGGTTACCATATGACAGGTCTGGTGCAAGGTGTAGGGAAAACAGTGATGACTGAGACACTGTCCAGCCTTAAATGCAAGGAGCCAGAATCTAGCAGCTTGATTAATCGTTTAATTTTATTTGAATATATTCTGTTTTCACATTCACTTACACTTTCATGTCTTATGTTTTCATCTAAGATATATTTACATAAGACATATTCTTCTATTTTTATATTTGCATCTGTCATTTTCACGTGCACTTTTCTGAACTCTTTCGCCTTTCTACCTTTAAGCATTATGAGAAGTCATTGGCTAAAGAGGAAGTCAAGGTGTAGAAGCAGAGAACAGAGGGTTGAGCAATTGCAGCCTCTGAGTTTGGAGGCTTCTCTTAGGCCCATGAATCCACTCTGCCTTTTGTTCACCCAAATCTCTGGCATATGACTTCATTATTTATTGTTTCTGGGCTCTGATGGGTGGCTTGGAGATCTCTCTTAGCCTGTAAGTGGTGGATGGAAGAGGAGTTAGGGGCTTTGGTGAAGCCAAAGGAGCTGAATATTCAAGCTATTTATTATCAGTATGATGAACGCTGATGATGGGCCTACACTGTCAGATTACACACTTAATTTAATTAATAAAAAAATTAAGATCGTCACCATTAACCTGCATTTGCTCAGAATGTCACAGGGGTGATTAGTTAGAATGGCACTGAAGCTTTTATAGTCCACTCTAGTAAGAATTACTTTGGTACCAATTAGGATTTTCCATAATATCACCCTGTGTAATATCCCTATTACCTTACACATTTTCTACAAGTGATTGAGTTCAATACAAAGCAGACACGATGTCACAGGACTCTCCCTCAGAGCATGCATGGGAACCCCCATGAATGTTAACACACTCACTAAATAGAGAGGAGACCCTGATTTTTTATATTACGCAAACCCATTTCAAGGGTAATGATTCTCTGTCGCAGTTTCTCAGAGCATTGGGATATTAGACTCACTCGTGGCTACAGAGGCTCAGGCAGATAAAGGCTCTCCTTTGAGCATCTCAGATCTAAAACTGTCCTTACTCCATGTGAGAATTTTAAGTTTTTCAAGTCTATTTGACTTTAAACAGTTTACTTTTAGAGTCAAAGAAGAGCAAGACATTAACACAATTTCTTACGACTTAAACAAAAAAATCATTATGGTCCAGGCACAGCGGCTCATGCCTATAATCCCAGCACTTTGGGAGGCCAAGATGGGAAGAACGCTTGAGTCCAGGAATTCAAGACCAGCCTGGGCAATAAAGTGAGACCCCAGTCTCTAAAAAAGAAAATTAAAAATTAGCTGGGCGTGGTGGTGCATGCTGATAGTCCCACCTACTTAGCAGGCTGAGGTGGGAGGATCATTTGAACCCAGCAGAGGGTTGAGGCTGCAGCAAGCTATGATCGTGACACTGTATTCCAGCCTGGATGACAGAGTGAGATCCCATCACAAGAAAAACATGTATCAATAATTCTTGTTTGTAAAAAAGTTAAGTGGAAAAATACAGATGAAAAGAAAAGAACATAAAAATCAAATAAGTTCCCATCACTCTGAGAAGCCCACATATTACTTAGTTACCTTTCCAGATTTTTTCTATGGAAATACAATGTTATAATTTTTTATATAAACAAGATCTATTATATATGCTGATTTGTTTAACAACAACAACACAACAACATTCACATCTTGTCAGGTCAATAATTACATTAACTTCACTTTTAAAATATTACTTTGTAGGGTTTTACCGTATTCAACTCAATTAGTTGCTTAGTGAGGATTTCCAATTTCTTAACATTATAAACATCAACTAGGATACACATTGTATTGAATAAATCTTTGGGCACATTTGAAATTATTTCCTCAGAACAAATTCTCAGAAGTGGAGTTGCTGCATCAAAAGTTATGTACATTTTAAGTTTTTCAAATAATTTTTGGCCAAATTGCCTTCCAAAAAGGTTTTACCAATGTTTGCTCCCAACAGTATCCTTACCAGAAATAGACTTAAAATTCTCATTCTTTTTTTTTTTTGGCTTTGCTGAGTAGATAGATGAAAATGGTCCTGTACTGTGTCAGAGAAATCTTCATCATCTGGGTCAAAAGGATGGTGTGATCTGAGCAGGTAGAAAGTGGGGAGGATCAGGGATGTAGCATAAGATATCAAGATTTATCCAAATGTCATGAGACTCCCATTAGTCAGAAAACACATATTGAGCACTTGTTGCAACCTAGAAATCCACCTAGAAATCTCCCTCCTCCCGTGGGAATTTCACTGTGCAGTAAGGGGTGAAGGGAGGTCTGCCATGACAACAGGTAACAACATAATACAGTGCAGAAGGTGTAAGGGGACGTGCTCTAGAGAGGCAGGCTTGGACTGGGACCTGAAGGTGGGATAAGAAAGGCTCAAAGATACGTCCTCCGTGGTTTAGGAAGGGACTGGGTGAACTCTCCTTTCTTCATTCATTCTACAAACTTACACTGGCCTGCTACGTGTCAGACACTGTTCTAAGGCTGGGGACAAGGTGATGAACAAACAGCAAAGAATCCCTAGCATGGTAGAGTTTCAGTTCCAACCTGGGGGTTGGTTGGAGCCACAGCCTTTAGGCCTCACTGGACTTCAAGCTTCCAAAGAAGAGGAGCCTCGCCTTCCCTGTTCAAGCCTGGTATCCCCAGCGCCAGTACAGAGCCTTGCCGTGTATCTGTGAAGTTGTCAGAGATAAGGAGAAACCCAGCAGTATCCCAGATCAAGGGAAAGAAAAAAAAAATGAGAGGTGAATTGCTGGGGAAAAAGGCAGCAGGCAGAAAAAATAAGAGCGAGTGAAGGAAGAGGGGAAAACCAGGAGAGAAAAGAAAAGAGAGGAAAGATGAGCATGCCACCTCTTGGGAGCAGACCACGGGGCACCTGATGCTCACAGTGCTTTGTCACCCATCAAAGCCAAACTGCCAGCCACTTCTCCTTCTCCAACCCGCTCCAATCAGATCAGACAGGGAGGGAAGAGGGCCTTCCCCAGAAGGCAGAACGGATCCTTTCCCTTGCTTAAATATTGATGCATGCCGCAGGCAGCTGCACCCAGGTGGCTGAGCAGAAGCCAAGCCCTCCTATTTCTGAGGACTTCCTCATCCGGCTCACGTCTTCCTTGGCTCTGTGGCCTAACCACATTGGACTTTTCATTTCTTGAAAGTATACCTGATCCTCTCAACATGTTTCTCCCTTACTACTTTTCAAAAACTAAATAATAAAAACCTACATCTCTTGCCTGCCTCATCTCCTGGACTTGGCACATCTCGCTGTGAGGGTCACATCTACTTAAGTCTCTTCTGCAGCCTCAGATTAGACAACGTGTGTCTGGCCCTACCTGGTGTGACAACTCATAAAAGAAGAGCTGAGATGAGAAAGTCACACAGGAATGGGAAAAAGAGACAAAGTCATCCTGTGTTTATTTTTTTTCTTCCTTGTTCTTCCTTTCCTTTTCTTTCCCTTCCTTTTCTCCCTCCCTTCCTCCCTCCCTCCTTCCCTTCCTTTCTTCCTTCCTTCCCTTCTTTCCTTTCTTTTCTTTTCCTTTCTTCCTCTCTTTCTTTCCTTCTTTTTTCTCTCTTTCTTTCTTCTTTCCCTCTCTCCTTCCTTTTATTTCTTCCTTTCTTCTTTTTTCTTTCTCTTGCTCCTTCCTTCCTTCCCCTTTCTTTCTTCCTTCCTTCCTTCCTTTTCTTTTCCATTTTTTCTTTCTTCCTCTCTCTCCCTCCTTCCCTTTCCTATTGACCATGTCACTTTACAAATACTTTCACATTTTGTTTCATTTTTTTCTCCCTCCTAAGGCTAGCTGTCCATAAAAAATTCAGGACAAATGTCTTGGGTAATTGCATGGAATTTCTAGTAAGTGTCAAGTATTTAGGATTAAAAAAATATCTCCTGACTTCAGCAGAATAACCCAAAACTCTCATTAGTTACTCCACATTATTTAAATATATATTTTTCCTTCAATGTTTTAGGTGATGAAGAAGATTAAGAATGATTCCATAATGGTCAGTACAGTATTTCACATTCACTGACCATTTATCTAATTTGCTATGTTCCTTCAGGAAGTCAGATATGGCTGTGTTAGGGGAAAGCTTGATTTATAAACGTTGATCATGGGTGTGCAGGGAGGGAGTGGAGGGGATTGTGTGGTTTGTTTCCATCCTGAGCTTTTATCTTTTGAATCAGCTTACACCTTTTAGGAGTTCATTAATGTATTCTTATTCTTCTGAATTCCTGCCATATTTTCTCTATTAATGCTCAGTTCCCCAGAAGAACTGGGCAGTGTTGAGATAGGAGGACTTAGGGATGGGTTGACTGGGGGGTTGTGGACCAGAGGAGACTCAGGTCATCACTGAAGGGGAGACAAGGGTGACTGGGAAGACAAAGCATCAGATCTGAAGGGAAATTCTCAACAAGGACAGAGTCCATTTCTGGGATGCCTGGAACACGGTGTGGGAGTTGTACATAGATAAGGTGCCCAAATTGTCAAATTGGATCAGACTCTCAGTGATATGCCCTCAAATCTAATTAATTATTCATTTGACTGGTAAATTGTTCCTTTGGTGACAAATGCTTAGTTGTCCTCTCTGAAGTACTTTACTCAAGTGTCAATAATGTTTCTCCGAAATAACCCTAAATTCCAAGTCGGCTGCCATTTGCACACTCTCACAATGTTCACAAAGTATTTCAGATCCACTGTCTCTAATTCCCGCAGCAGCTCCATGAGATCCGTGTCATCATGTATGCAAACTATAAAGTGGAAATTTATAGGTCGTGACTTGCCCACTTAGATTAAAACTGTAATAAATATTGCATCTAGACACATCATAAGGAGACTACAGAACCAAAGAGAATTTTAAAAAATAAAAAGCCTAATATTTACCAGACACAGGAGACTGATTACCTTCCAAGCAATGACTGCTAGCATGACAGCAGGTTTTTCTACAGCCACACAATGAAATAATGACTTCAAAGTGCTAAAGGGAGGGGGGAAAAAGTGAAGCTGGAATCTTATACCCAGCTAAACCATCATTCAAGCATGAGTGTGAAATCAAGACATTTCAGTGATGCAATTCTAAGAAAGTTTACCATCTGTAGACCCATTGAAAATCCACAGGAGTGGGACACAAGGAACAATGGTGAGCAGGCAAGCGGGAAGTTTAGTTAATTTACTTTTCAGAAGCCTACATTATATAACAAGTAAAATAAAATCTCTGCATAATAAAAAACAACTTAAAAATGGGAGAAGTCCAACAAGGGTCTTGCTCTGTATTCCAGGCTGGAGTGCAGTAGTGTGATCTTGGCTCACTACAACTTCTGCCTCCCTGGTTCAAGCAATTCTCCTGTCTCAGCCTCCCGAGTAGCTAGGATTACAGGCATGCACCAATACGCCTGGCTAATTTTTGTATTTTTAGTAGAGTCAGGGTTTCACCATGTTAGGCTGGTTTAGAACTCCTGACCTCAGATGATCCTCCTGCCTTGGCCTCCCATAGTGCTGGGATTATAGACGTGAGCAACCACCTCTGACCAACAAGTTTTTAAAGTATGCTAAATCCTTGTCTTATTCAAGAGGAGAAAAATACTGAATTAACTTCAAATTCTGTTTGAAAAATATTTCATATGTAGGTTATCAACTTTTTTTTTTTATTTAAAATAAGTGCTTGAAAATATGGATAAATGTTAGGATTTCTCCAGTCTGGGTAATAGGAACATTCTGTAGTTTTCTGTATGTTTTACATAATTACAAAAATTAAAGGCCAGATTCGGTGGCTTATGCCTGCAATCCTCACACTTCGGGAGGCTGAGGTGGGTGGATTGTCTGAGCTCAGGAGTTCAAGACCAGCCTGGGCAACACGGTGAATCCCCATCTCTACTTTAAAAAAAATACCAAAAATTAGCCAGGCATGGCAGTGTGTGCCTATAGTCCCAGCTACTCAGGAGGCAGACAGGAGAACTTTTTGAACCCAAGAGGGGGAGGTTGCAGTGAGCTGAGATTGCGTCACTGAGATTGCAATCTAATGATTTGTTCCCATCCCAAGTTTTTATCTTTTGAATCAGCTTACAGGATAGTGAGGCCCCCATCTCTATAAAAAATTTTAAAAATTACCCAAGCATGGTGGCCCATGTCTGCAGTCTCAGCTACTGGAAGGCTGAGGCAAGAGGATGGCTGAAGCCCAGGAGTTGGAGGCTGCAGTGAGCTATGATTGAATGACAGAGAGATTCTGTCTCAAAAAATATGTAAAAAATTAGAGTCTCCTTTTCTACTTGGCAATCTACTATAAAAACATTTGAAGTAGATCCTCTTTCAGGAAGGAGTCCCACTTTAGAATTTTAAATAGATAGTCCAGTATGTACCCCCAAAGTTTAAACGTAAGCATGCTTCTCATTCAAAGTTATGAAACTGAAAAATTAGAAGTAAGCTTCTCATAAGGCGGGGGTTTTATCTACTTTCTATCTGCATTCCTGAAGAGCTAGCACAGAGCTTATTATTTAGCCCTCAATCAAGAAATATTGAAAGAATAAGTCAATAGGTATGCCAAATATCAACTTGCAAGGAAATGTGTAATACATTTTAGAAAAATCTTCAGCAAAAATATGTGAATTTTATATGTGGATCCAGCAATGCCAGAATAAAGCAACTTCACTGAACTTCCCTTCCCTGCTACTTTTCCATTTTCTTTAATGTGCTGCTCAGACTTCAAGGTTGATCAGACCTTTATTGGAGGCCTAATATTTTTTGTCTTCCTCTTGTAGGTACTCCGTCCCCTTCCTAGTTCTAGCTGCCCTCTGCACACCCTATACCCAACTGTATTTTCTCTGCTTTGTTGCCCAGTACTGCTTCCTCTCCTATAATTCCAACTTTGATGAGTAATAGTACAAATAAGATTTAATAATCCTATTGAACCTTCCCCATATGCTGGTTATTCCTCATATCATCTCATTTGATCCTCAAACAATCTTGTGAGGTGGATATTAGTGTAATCCCATTTTACAGATGTAGAGACTAAGGCGATTTAAAAACTTGCTGGGTTGAGCAAGGTGGCTCACTCCTGTAATCCTAGCACTTTGTGGGGAAGCCAAGGCAGGCGGATCACCTGAGGTCGGGAATTTGAGATCAGCCTGCTCAACATGGAGAAACTCTGTCTCTACTAAAAATACAAAATTATCCAGACGTGAATGTGCATGCCCCAAAACAAAAAACAAAAAAACTTGCTCGAGGCTAGAGAGAAAGTAGCTGAATCTGATCTGAGAACTAAGCTTCTGACAAGTACAGCAGCCTGCATCACCCCAGGAGCTGGAGAAGGAGGAGGAGAAAGAGGGGGAGAAGGAGAAGGAGGAGGAGGGGGAGGAAGAGGAGGAGGAGGAGGAGGAAGAGGAGGAGGAAGAGGAGGAGGAGGAGGAGGAAGAGGAGGAGGAAGAGGAGGAGGGGGAGGAAGAGGAGGAGAAGGAAGAGGGGGAGGGGAGGCAGATGATTCATAGCCACAATAGCATTGGCAGCACTGGGAAGCTGCTCTTTCCTCACTTCTAACCAGTTACCAAATCCCTGTCTGTTTCGTCTCTGTGATGGTTAATACTGAGTGTCAACTCAATTGGATTGAGGATGCAAAGTATGGTTCCTGGGTGTGTCTTTGAGGGTGTTGCTAAAGGAGATTAACATTTGAATCAGTGGACTAGGAGAGAAGACTCACCCTCAATCTGGGTGCCCAGCCATCTAGTCTGCAGCCAGCATGGCTAGGATGAAAGCAGGCAGAGGAGCATGAAGGACTAGACCGGTTAAGTCTTCTGGCCTCCATCCTTCTCCCATGCTGGATGCTTCCTGCCGTCGAGCAGCGGACTCCAAGTTCTTCAGCTTTGGGACTCTTGGACCCTCGACCGCAGACTGAAGGCTGCACTGTTGGCTTCCCTACCTTTGAGATTCTGGGACTCAGACTGGCTTCCTTACTACTCAGTTTGCAGATGACCTGTTGTGGGACCTCACATTGTGATTGTGTCATCAATACTCCTCAATAAACTCCCCTTTACATATACATCTATCCCATTAGTTCTGTCCTCTAGAGAACCCTGACTAATACAGTCTCATAATAAGAGCTAACATTTTTACAGTCTGTGCCAAGAACTACTTTGAAGGCTTTCAACAATCATATGAGGTGGAGTACCACTATTAACCTCCCAGCATGTGGAGAAACTGAGGCACTGAAGAGGGGAGGAATTTGCCCAAAGCCACAGGACGGTGAACAATAAAGCCAGGACTCAACCCCAGGCAGCCCAGCTCTGGAGCCACCTTCTTCATCACTAAACTGGACAACTTCTGGGCAAAATCCCCTTCAGTGCCCTCCATGCCGTCCCCCTGCTGTGGCAGGGTCTTGGCATCTCTAAACCGACCTATTACAATAACTTCCTAACGGTCTTTATGTGCCGATCCTTCCCACCTCTTTCTCCCAAATTCTATCCTCCTGCCACCAGAGTCTTTGAGAAACACACCTGTGATCATGCCCTCTGAAACACACCTATGATCATGCCCTTTTTCTGCAAAAGGAAACCTGAGATGGAGCCTCCGTATCTGCAGAACTGAGTCCAGGCTCCTTAGCATTGCATTCCAAGCTTCCTCCAGGCCGGCTCCAATCCCAGTGGCCTGTTTCCCGGGACTCTGCCACACCATGCGCCCTGTGACAAGGAACCTTGCAGCATTCCCAGAACCCGCCGTATCCTTTCCCATTCTCTGTGTCTCTGCACACACTACTGTTTTGCTTGGAATGCTTCCTTGTCTTTGGTGAGGAAACTTCTCTTCCACTCCCCGTCCAGCCTTCTCGTCCTCCTCTGTGCCCCCCACCAGTGACCACAGTAATCACTGAGGTCGTTTACATGGAGTCCCATCTCATCAGAACCTCCCTGGGTGCAGGAAGGCCAAGAGCTCCCAGAAGTTGTTCCCCCAGGACAGTCACATCCAGCCCAGTGTGGCTGCTACCTGTCTTCACTCAGGGGGCTGTGGAGGTGGAGCCAGGTGACCTGCTGGTCTGCAATACAGGAGGACAGATGAGGTTCAGGATGGTGGGGACTAAGCACCCCACCCTGAGTTTCCAGCACACACTGCTAGACAATCAATGAATGGTGCACAGTTAACTTGAAAAATGGGGTATCCTGCCCATTAAGATACACGATGAGCATCTGAGGGAAGTCCCTGCCCAATCCAAGGTGCCAGCCGGGGTGCAGGTGAGCAGGGAAGAATGAAGGACATAGTTATGCAGAGGACAGCACACCCCACTGACCTTCAGCTCAACCTTGTGGGGCAGGCAGGGCAGACTTTACTGTCCCATTTTACAGAGGGGAAAACTGAGACCCAGAGAAGTTATATGACTGGAAAAGTGATGTGAATGAGTGGAAGAATTAAGACTGAAATACAGGATTTTTTGGTTCTAGGTCACAGCTTACTCCTTCCTGTGGTTTGAATATTTGTGTTCCTCCAAAATTTGTGTTGAAACCTAATCACCAACATGGTGGTACTGGAAAGGGAAGCCTGTCCCTTATGAATGGGATTCATGCCCTTATGAAAGAGGCTTCAGAGAGCTTTCATTCCTCTGCTTTGTGAAGACACAGCAACAAGGCTCCGTCTTTCATCGTGCAAAGAGACAGCAGCCCTCACAGACATCTGCTGGTGCCTTGATCTTGGACTTCCCAGCCTCCAGAACTGTGAAAAGTAAAGCTCTATTGTTGATAAAGAAACTGGTCTAAGTTATTTTGTTACGGCAGCAGGACTAAGACACCCCTCTACTCCAGGGCACCATTAACCCACAAGATGCTTTGTGCAAATGTGAAAATGCCCCCCTCCCTTCTCCTAGCAGAAACAGGAGACACCACTGGACCTGGCTTGGTGAGCAATGCACTGGCTCCATCACAGGCTCCCGTACACCCCAGGACACACCCAACACAATCTAGGGGTGGCATTCTGCTCCGTCCATACTCTCAGCTTCACTCCTAGATCCCATCCCTCTTCTCCCATTGAGGACCCCAGCTCACCTTGGGACTCTCTCCAGTGAGGAACTCTGGTGCCTGCAGCTGTTAGGCTGGACAGTCAGAGACAGGAAGTCTGTGGTTGGAGGGCCATGCTTCCCAGGGGTGGTCTGCTGGATGTGTGAACAGGATTCATGACCAGGGTCCCGCCTGAACCAACCCCTCCACCCCTAAACTCTGTCCTCGTGAAACCCCCAGTTTATTTAATGTCTCCCCTGTCACCAATGTCTTCCTGGCAGCAAAGGACATCTGATGATGCAGTGCTTCACACAGTGTGCATGCTCCATAAACATTGAATGATGACAGGATATTTTTTTCAAAAAGATGAAGGTTCCACCTCTCAGGACTCTCTTTTGCTGTACATCTTTGCCAAGAGTGGGTTAAGACAGTCCATCTTTTAGCAAGAATCAGGGTTTGGAGATTAGTGAAGTGAGAATTGGTCAGGTTTAATGGCACAGATAATATTTTATTTTTATTTCAATTTTAATACACTATCAACATGCAATGAAGTAAGATATACGGCAACACCTGAGGAAGGAACTGCCCTCCAACTTATCTTCAGTTACCAATTTGGGACCAGTTTCTGAAGTTATTTTTCTGCCAGTCTTGAGAATCTCAGAAAATTTTGGCTTCATCACAATGATATATTAGGAAGGGTAAAGGTCACCTTAAACTTTGCACAAGAAATCAGAGTAGCATTTGATCATGACACTTGGAATTTTTTTTCCCCAAAGATATAAGAAGCCAGAAAAAAAGGAAAACTTCTTTCCTCTGAACAATGAACTTTCTTCATTCTCTGGTGGCATCTAAGATATTTATTTTGACCCCAGATGCTATTGATGTACAAATTGGCTTAGCAAGCTGGGAATACTGATCTAGCTATAAAGAACTTGAGGACTGTCATTCTTTATTTATGCTTGTGGTTCCAGTTAGACTGGGCATCCTTTGGGTCAATGACCACATCTGATTCATCTTAGAGTTTCTAACACCCAGCGCACTGCCTGGCACAGGGAACGTACCCATTATAGATTTGATGAATAATAATGATAATGATAGTTAACTTGCAGTGAGTTTTTATAATGGGCCAGATGCCTTTTGAGTATTTTATATGCAGCATTTTATATTTATTACTCCATACAACCCTATGGGTGATGTAATAAGCTGAGTTGTGTTCTTCTCCAAATTCACATGTTGAAGTCCTAACCCCCAGTACTTCCAAATGTGAAACCTTAATTGGAAATAGGGTTGTTGCAGATGGAATTTGTTAAGATGAAGTGATACTGAGATAGGGTGGGCTTCTAATCCAATATGACCAGTGTCCTTATAAACGGGGGAAATTTGGCCACAAATACTTGTGAACCCAAAATATCTGAGACAAGTCTCAATTTAGAAAGGTTTTTTTTTTTTTTTTTTTTTTTTTGCCGAAGTTAAGGACGAACCAGTGACACAGCATCAGAAGGTCCTGACATGTGCCCAAGGTGGTCTGGGTACAGCTTGCTTTTATACATGTTAGGAAGACATAATATGTTAATCAAAACGTAAGATTTACATTGGTTTTATTCGGATGGGTGGGATAACTTGAGATCAAGGGGGCTTCTAGGTCATAGGTAGATTTAAATATTCTCTGATTGGCAATTGGCTGAAACAGTTATTGTCAGTAGAAAAGAATGACTGGCTTATGATAAGGGGTTTTGGAGGCTCTATCAAACAGGTGAAGCCTCCAAGTGGCAGGCTTTAGGGAGAATAGACTAAATGTTTCTTATCAGACTTAAGGTCTATGTTGATGTTCCATCGTGGCCTGAACTAGATTTTCAGGGAATGCCTTTGGCTGAGAGGAGGGGTCCATTCAGATGGTTGGGAGCGTTAGAATTTTACTGTTGGTTTCCACACTCATCCAGGGAAAAAGCCATGTGAAGATGAAGGCAGAGGCCGGGGTGAGGCAGTGGAGGCCAAGGGATGCCAAGGGTTGCCAGCAAACCACTGAAAGCCAAGGGAGAGGCATGGAACAGACTTTTCCCTCATAACTTTCAGAAGCAACGAATCCTATTAACACTTGGATTTTTGACTTCTAGACTCCAGAACTAAGTTTTTGGAAAGAGGAAAGGTTTGAAATGGTGGTTGGAAAAAAATATTTCAGCAGCTACATAGAAAGCTGTGTAGAAGGTGTACAGTGAGGAGAAATAGAACTCAGATGACTCCCCTGTCTTTCTAGAAATACTCTCCCCTCTTCCAAAATGCCTGGCTGTAGTGGACACTGGGCTGCACTGTCTAGATTCCTTCTTTCAGTGGAGAGGCCATCATGTTCCCAACTGATGAGCCCCTCTCCAGGAACTGCCCTCAGTAGAGGGGAGTCACCCTACCCAATGTCTCACCCACTGGTGGAGGCCGGGTGTGAAGTCCTGGGCCCTCTTGCCTCAAGAAGTGACAGCTTCCGAGTTGGTCATCCCAGCTGCAGAGTTCTGGTGGCATTTGCTGCCTGGGCCTCCGCTGGAGTTTAAATTTATTCTCTGTCACTTCTGCTTCCCTCACTCCCTCAAAAGTGTTGATCCCCAAGAAATCGCCTACACACGAGTTCATCTGCATTTTAGAAAACCTCATCTAAGTGACTAGATGAAAATGATCAATTAAGGACTATAAACAGCACAGAGTGTAACAGTAAGTAGACAAAACCAGCATAATAAAACTAAATATATGCTATTGTTACAGTCTTGCCAGTGCACCAAAACACAGCAGTCTCTCCTTGTGAGGTATTACCTGGAGTTCTTTGTCTCACAACCAAGAGAACTAAGGAGCATGGACACAAAGGGTGAAGTTGAAGTGAAAGTTTAATAAGCAAAAGAAGAAAGCTCTCTGCCGTGAAGAGGGGGCCCAGAAGAGGGTTGCCATTTTTACAGTTGAATGCATAAAGTCTTTTATAACAAACCGATGAGGGCTGGCTGTCTTATTTGCATAAGGTGTGAGTTTCCGGTAGCTCCATCCTGTCCTCCTAGTGTGCATGCAGGCCCTTAGTTTGAGTTACTCCATATTGCTTTGTTCCCCTTACTACATGTGTGTCAAAGGACAAAATTTTCCATGTAGGCATATCTGAGCAAGTCACTTGTGTAGCCTTTCTTATCTGTGTGGCTGTGGGCATGTCTTAGGCAAACACCCCTGTGCAGGTCCCCTTATCTGTGCCTGCAGGCTGTTCTTTTGTCTGAAAGAATTCAACCAAGGACTCACCCTAACTACCTGCCTGACTGGTTTCTTCCTTTCTCTTCTCTCACTATATTAATTTTATATTAAAAACAAGGATGCCATAGTGATTAAGAGCTTAAGTTCCAGAGACAAACCTGAGTTTAGTTCAAATACAATCTCCAATAATTACTAGCATCTAACCTTGAAGAAATTATTTAACTTCTTTGAACCTGACTTTTTAAATCTGTAGAATGAACTTGTGGCTTTCTATAAAAGTATTTTAGATCTAAAAAGATTACTCTCCTTAAAAATATACTGAAAAAACTTTGCAAAAAGGTAACATAAGTGATCTTTGTGATATTGGTGCTGTTCAGTATTTGAACGGTGTCAAAACCTACATAGGTGATAAAGTTGCATAAAACTTAAAATACACATGCAAAGTAAAATGTGAAGACGGTGGATGATATCAATGTGAATTCCTGGCTGTGATGTTATACTATAGTTTTATAAAATGTTACCAAATGAGGACAGCATGCCTACCTCTTGAGTTGCTATGTTAAGAGTAAATGACATGGTGCATGTAAAACATTTAGCACAGTATTCTGTCTTTCAGAAAAAAGACTGGGAAGAAGTCGGCTACAATGCTAATGCTCAGTATCTCTGAGTATTAGGGTTATGGAAAATTTGTATTTAAAAAAATTCTCTGTATTTCCTAGAATTTTGATTATTAAACATATTATTATGTTATGTTATATCAAATAATGTATGCTATATATTATTTGATTATTAAACATATTATAAAGGACATCTAAGATTGCCTTTGTAGAATCTATGCCTCCATCCCAGTTGTGCCTGATTTCCACTTGGGAGTCCGTGTTTTCCAGAGACATTAGTTCCATGTTCCTTATAACCACTATCACTATGTGGGTGGAGTTTATATCTGAGACTGACCCAATCAGCTTGTTTCATTCCTGGTGGCCCCAGAGATTATTTCAGGGGTAGACACATGACTTAAACCATTCCAATCAGAGTGAATCTCTGGACTCTTGCTTGGAACGCTGGGACAAAAGAGAACATTCTCACTTGTTATGAATGAGGAAGCACTTAGGAGCTATTGATAGCTGTCTTGTGGCCATATGATGAACCCACCTTAGGATCAAGCTGATACCTTGGAAGGCAGAGAAAGAAAGAAACCTTGTCCCTATTAATATCCCAGATTCTCTGAATCAAAACACATCTTATCTCTGGACTCTCCAATTACATGAGTAAATGATTTCTCTTTATTTTTGAAGCAAATGTAAATTGAGTTTCCCATTCCTTGTAACATAAGGACTTATGAAATAACTTGTATTATTTTTGTAATCAGAACTTAACAATAAAAAGTATATAGAAAAAAATGCCACTCCTTCCATAGGGCTCAGGTCAAGCCCCTCTTCCCCCAGAAGTGGCCCCAGACCCACTGACCCAGGCTGGCTTTCCTACTGCTCTAGTCCTTATTGCCTGGATGCCAATCTGACATTAAATAAACTCACGCCTGTGTTGTTTTCTGTCCCAGGTATGTATGTATATATATCTTCCAGTAAGTCAGAAAACTGCTTGAGAGTAGGGGGTCATTTCCTGTCATTCTCATAAATCCCACAGTGCCATTTCATAACGCTCACAGGGTTATTTTTCTCAGATCTCACATTGATGAAAAGCCTCAATTTAGACTTTAATATTATCTCCAAAGAATGTCAAATAGTTGTATCTTGTGCATTAAACTCAATTTATCAGTAAACACACTCATATGTCAATAAAACTATTGCAATATACAACAATTTAATTTTAATTTTTAATTTTTAGGGATGTGGTCTCCCTCTGTCACCCAGGCTAGAGTGTAGTGGCATTACCATAGCTCACTGCAGCCTTGAACTCCAGGGATCACGAGATTTTCCTGCCCCAGCCTCCGAAGTAGCTGGGACTACAGGCATATGCCACCATGTCTAGTTATCTTTTAAATTTTTTGTAGAGATGACAGTGGGGGTGTGTGATGGGGGAGTGTTCTCACTATGTTGCCCAGGCTGGTCTTAAACTCCTAGCCTCAAGCCATCCTCCTGCCTCGACCTCCCAAAGTGCTGAGATTATAGGTGTGAGCCACCACGCCCAGCTTAATTTTGTTTTAATACATGGGGATCTCCAGTGATTGAAAATATCCTCTGAGATGTGTTCAGTGAACAGCAGACTGGTATATATATATATTCCCTCTGTAACTGGGAATCAATTACAGAGTTATTGTGTTCCCAGAGCTTGAAGGATTGAGGTAACAGAGGCCCACACAAGCAGAGGGACTTGTCCAGGCAGCAGTGTGCATTGGTAGCAGAGCCAGGTCTTGAACCCAGGTCTTCTAATTGCCCAATAAATACTCATTAAATTGATTAAAACCATACCTGTAAAATGACCTGCAAAATCTTGTGCAAAGTTACCTCACAAGGTGCTTCATAGATGCTTCGACAAGAGTTTTACAGCAGGTTCAAAGTTGTTAACTCATTTTTCAACTTGTCTGTGGCCCCCTATGATATAGAGCACTAGGCTGATGTTGGAAGGGATTTTTCTCCACCAGTCAGTCAGGTGGCTTATTTCAGCCCCCGGAGTAGCTGTTAATCAGGTTTCAATAGACTTCACCGTTTCACTCAGAACCTGTTGGCAATCCTAAACTCTACTGATCCTGTCATCTCTGCAAAATGAGCTCCGGCTATGGCCCCATCCATTTTCAATTTTATTGAGGGATCCCTTCAGAACAGTTCCTGCTGCAGCATTAATATGGACCTCAGCAGGGACCCCCTTCCTTACCCCAAGCTGCTCTCTCTGGGTTCAGAATGATGGGCTCTGGCTCCTGGAGATTTAAGAGCATCGAGGCAAGTTTTTAATGTGCTCTTTGTCCCAGTGCCAGTCCAGTTCTACCCCATGCACAGAGCGGTGGCTGTTTGGAGCTAACAATACTCCTCTCCAGAGCTGTCAGACCCTGTACAATTTTTTTCCGTACAACTTTGCAGAGAAGTCTTCTGCTCGCTTCTTGATTTTTATCAGACCTGTTGAATCGCTTCTGTGTTCTTCCACACCCTTCTGTCCCAACCTCCTCCACCAAGCAAATGTAACACAAATAACTTCTAACACACTGAGCAACTGCTGTGTGCCTAATTCTGATCTAAGCAGCTTATCTCATTCAAACAACCATTTTTATGATGAGCTACATGCTCAGCCCTTCTCAGTTGGGGAAACTGAGACTTCAGGGAGCTTCAGTGGCTGCCACAAAGTCACACTATTAAGAATTGTTGGTGTTGGACTTTTGAACCCAGGCAATTCAATTCCAGGGCTAGCACCCTTTACAGCTGTGCTGTACTGTCTCTAATTTTGTGACATTTGTTCCCTTGGAATCTGCTCATATTACTTCTACCCATATGCAGATGACCACCAACCCTACCTTGAGAGCAGGGCAGTTTTATCCCGCAGACACTAGAGTCACAATGCTTTGGAATTGTGGCTTTCTATGAAAAGTATATGACACCTAAAAAAATTACTCTCTCAAAATGTTAAAAGAACATTGCAAAAGGACAACATGAGGGATTCTTGTGATGTTTAACTGTTCAGTATCTTGACTATGTTGGAACCCATACAAGTGATTCAACTGTATAGAACGTACACACAGACACACATGTACAAGTAAGATGGGAAATCTGAATAAGACAGATGGTATCAATGTCACTATTCTGGTTGTGACATTGTACTAGAGTTTTGCAAAATGTTAAAATTGGAGGAAACTGGGCCAAATATTCCTTCTTAAAACTGCATGTGAATCTACAATTTTTTAAACCGAGGGGAAAAAGGAACATTGCACAATAAAAATTCAGCTTTCTGTATCATGGGTTCCACAATCATGGATTCAACCAATGGCTGATTGAAATCTGTAAAAACTGGCTGGGTGCAGTGGCTCACATCTGTAATCCCAGCAATTTGAGGGGTGAGGCAGGAGGATTCCTTGAGGCCATGAGTTCAAGACCAGTAGTTACAGGCCAGCCTGAGCGACATAGAGAAATGCTGCCTCTACAAAAAAAAAATTAAAAAAATTAACCAGGCATGGTGGCACATACTTGTAATCCCAGTGTTTCGGGAAGCTAAAGCAGGAGGGTCACTTGAGCCTGGGAGTTTGAAGCTACAGTGAGCTATGATTATGCCACTGCACTCCAGCCTGGTGACAGAGCAAGACCCTATCTCTGAAAATAATTAAAAATTAAATAAGAGACTGGGGGTGGTGGCTCATGTCTATAATCCCAGCACTTTGAGAGGCTGAGGTGGGTGGATCACCTGAGGTCAGGAGTTTGAGACTAGCCTGGCCAACATGGCAAAACCCCGTCTCTACTAGAAGTACAAAAATTAGCCGGACATGGTGGCAGGTGCCTGTAATCCCAGCTACAAGAGGCTGTAATCCTCAGGAGGCTGAGGTAAGAGAATCACTTGAACTCGGGAGTGGAGGTTGCAGTGAACTGAGAGTGCGCCACTGTACTCCAGCCTAGGCGATAAGAGGGAGACTCCCTCTCAAGAAAATAAAATAAAATAAAGCATTTGGAAAAAAGATTTTAAAACAATGGAATAAAAAAATACAAATTTTACAAAACAATGTAGTATAACAACTATTGGCTGGGCGTGGTGGCTCACACCTGTAATCCTTGAACATTGCAAGGCTGAGGCGGGCAGATAACAGGGTCAGGAGTTTGAGACCTGCCTGACCAACATGGTGAAACACCATCTCTATTAAAAATACAAAAATTATCTTGGCGTGGTGGTGCACGCCTGTAGTCCCAGAGGCTGAGGCAGGAGAATTGCCTGGACCCGGGAGGTGGAGGTTGCAGTGAGCCAAGATCACATCACTGCACTCCAGCCTGAGCAACAGAGTGAGACTCCATCTCAAAAAAAAAAAAAAAAAAAACTATTTACATTGTATTAGGTATATAAGCAATGTAGAGATGATTTAAAGTATATGGGAAAATGACATTTTATATCAGGGACTTGAATATTTGTGGATTTTGGTATCTTCCCTGGGTACCCATCTGGATTGGTTCCAGCAGCCCTCAAAAATACCAAAATGCTCTGTACATGTTTAATTAAATGTTTACAAAATGTAATGCTGTGTCAATTAGTTCAGTGTAACAAGCCAGCAATAGAAATCACAAGGAAAATTAAATAATTCTTAGCAGACTTACTATTTTAAAAGTCCTTTCAAATTCTATATGGCCAGGGAAAAAAAATGTGTGTGATTTTGCATGTGAATGCACTGTAATGTGTTTGGACTCTTACCTCACACCATATACAATATAAAATTTAACTCAAGATATATCAAAGACCAAAATGAAAGAGCTAAAACTATAAAACTTTCAGAAGGGAAACATAAGTATAAAACTTTGTCACCCTGAACTAGACAATAGTTTCTTAAACATGGCACCAAACACACAAGCAAACAAGAATTGGATAACTGGACTTCATCAAAGTAAAAACTTTATGTGTCAAAAGACACTATGAAGTACATAAAAGGACAACTGATAGAATGGCAGAAAATATTTGCAAATCACATATCTGATAAGGATCTAGTATTCCGACTGTATAAGGGATTCTCATGATTCAACAACCAGAAGACAACTCTATTAAAAGTGAGCAAAATATCTGAATAGAGAGTTCTACAAATAAGATGCATAAATGGCTAATAGGTGCATGAAAAGATGCTAAACATCATGAGTTATTAGGAAAATGCAAATCAAAACCACAGTGAGATGTCATTTCACACCCACAAGAATGGCTAGAAATTGGAACCCTCATACATTACTGGTGGAAATATATTAATAAAATGCTGTAGCCATTGTGGAAATCGGTTTGATGGTTCTTCAAAAAGTTATACATAGAGTTACCATATAAGCCCAGCAATTACACTCCTAGGTAAATATCCAAGAGAATTGAAAATATATATTAACACCAAAACTTGTACATGAATACACATAGCAACATTATTCATAATAGTCAGAGTGGAAACAACCCAAATGAATGAATCAACAAAATGTGACATGTTCATACAATAAAATATTATCCAGTCACATAAAGGGATGAAGTACTGATGCATGCTACAACATAGATTGACATCGAAACATTATTAGTGAAAGAAACCAGACACAAAAGGCCATGTGGCCTATGACTCCATGTATATGAAACGTCCAGAATGGGCAAGTTCATAGGGATAGTATTTCTTTCGGGATGTGGTGAAAATGTTCTGGAATTTGATAGTGGTGATGGTCACACAACTTTGTGAATGTACTAAAAGCCACTGAATTCTACACTTTAAAATGGTGGATTTAATTTTATGTAAATTATCTCTCTGTCTCTCGAAAAAAAAAAAGTTAGAGTGAATCTGGAGCAAGGTACCAATCCAAGAACTCAATTAAGATCATCTTAGTGGGCAGTTTTCTGGGAAGCTGCTGTCCCAAGCCAGCCAGAGCTTAGAGCAACTGCACGGAAGGCCAGGAACAACGCATACAGGTAAAGGGGTAGGCCTAGACCCGGCATGCAGGGACGGGTGTCCTCTCACACACGCTTCGAGTCCTTCCACACAGAGCAATAGGTTTTCTCGCGTGCTCTGACCTTTCCCTCCTTGGCGTTGTTTGACTGCTTGACTATGAGGCTCAGGACTTGGGTCCCTCTTCACCTTCAGTACCAACCAGCCATTGCTATCCACTTACCCAATGCTCCTATCCTTCATTACTTTTTTTTAAACGCCAATGGAAACTGAGGTTTTAAATATTTTCTTTTTAAAATCCAGCCAATAAAATGAAGTGTTTCTCAGGAAGATCAGCATTGGATGGAGGGCTGTCATCGTCTCCTCCTCCAGAGTTTTGTCAGTATTTGAGCGTCGTTAAAGAGGCTAAAGATTTTCGTATTTCCTAAGCTGAGCCAACCCTGTGGTCACTGTCTCCCAGTTCTCTTGCTTGTGGATCCTGCTTGGTTCTTTTTCTGTGAACTCGAGGCCCAGAAGCAAGAGCTGGAGCAAGGTTTCACAGCCTTCCCTGCGTGGGTTCAGGATCACCTGTGTTACTAATAATTGTTGTCTTTGGTAACCTCTTCTTGAACAGTAACAAAAGGTATAAATCACCCCCAAGGCTCTTAATTACTCCCATTAACAGTTGCTTTGTTAACCGGATGCAGAGCAGTTTCTCTGCACTGTGAGTACACACAGTGAGTGCAGAGGTACAAGCCTGGCGCTGAGCCAGGAGTTAAAATAAGTTATGCTAAGTGGATGGCTCAATTGTTCCCCTGGACTCCCTCTCGGTCTGGGGGATGTGGGCCTGAGCGAATGCTACACAAGTCTGGGGTCTGCGCATCTTCTAGGAGTTCCTTGGGGTGTTAATGCTGCCTTTTGCCATGATCTTTTTATTTTTCTCTTCTTTTTTAGTTTTGCCTGTAACATCGGTATTTCCTTCTTCCCTCCCTCTTCTGTCCTACCCTGTGCCCCTACAAATCTTTCTCCCTTTTCTTCCATGCATTCTGTAACCAGCAAAAGCTAGCATTGTAACATTTGTCGACCTAAAAGGAAGAAGCTGAGGTAAAATTAACTAAGTAGAGAGTTTATTTGGGCCAAGCTTGAGGACTGCAACCCAAGAGCATAGATTCAAGGTACCTGAAGACACACTCCGATTAGCAGCAGTGACAAGTGGATTTGTAAAGGCAAAGAAAAGGGGACGAGGAGTAGGCTGATACGAAGTTGTTGGTCAGAATAAAAATAACATTGATTAGCAATTGGCTATCCACTGTTAAGCTATAGAGAGTGGGTTATAGGGTCCAGTGTGGCTTCAGTAGGTTAATTTATAGCTATCTGTGGCAATAGCAAGCAATTTTAAGAGATGAACACATAGCTCAAAAGTGGAGGGTAGGATGTCATTCCTGTCTCATTTTAATGCCTCTTTGATCATTAAAATGATTCCTCAGATAAAAGTTCTTTTCTTTTTTCATATTTAGGAGGAAAAAAAAAGGCCACTCAGCTGGGCCTTTTAAGTTGGAAATTTGGAGGGTTTGGGTTTTGTTTTTGTTTTTCTCAGCTCTCCTCTTAAAACTCTGTCCCTGTACCCAGATTGCTCCCTTGGACTCCCTCTCGGTTTGGAGGATGTGGGCCTAAGCAAATGTTATAGGAGTCAGAGGTCTGTGCATCTTCTAAGAGTTCCTTGGGGTGCTACTGGCAGAGGCATCTGAACAAAAGCAACTCCATTTTGAACATGAACTAGGTAAAATGAGGCTAAAACCTACTGGGCTGCATTCCAGATGGTTAGCCATTCTAAGTCACAGGATGCGATAGGAGGCCAGCACAAGATACAGGTCATAAGGACCTTGCTGATAAAACAGGTTGCAGTAAAGAAGCCAACTAAACCCACCCAAACCAGATGACGACGAGAGTGACCTCTGGCTGACCTCACTGCCACACACCCACCAGTGCCACGACAGTTTACAAATGCCATGGCAACATCAGGAAGTCACCGTGTATGGTCTAAAAAGGGGAGGCATGAATAATCCGCCACTTGTTTCCCATATAATCAAGAAATAATGACAAAAATGAGCAAGCAGGAGCCATTGGGGCTGCTCTATGGAGTAGCCATTCTTTATTCCTCTGCTTTACTGATCAACTTGCTTTTGCTTTGCACCATGGACTCACCCTGAAGACTTTCTTGCGCAACATCCAAGAATCCTCTCCTGGGGTCTGGATCTAGACCCCTTTTCTGTAACATCTTTCTGGTGACCACTGAAGGGACTGTAGTGAGGAAACTCCTGACTCAAAGGCTAACTTTGGGTAAGTGGTGGGCTCTGGCAACACTATTAGTCAAATCTCAACTCCTCAGTGAGGAACTCAAGAAGCTTTGTGATGTGGCACCCTCCCTCCAAGGCCCACTGTGAACTGTGATCCTTAAGACCACAGGCTGGGGAGACAGAAAGATCTAGGATCTGACCCCATACTTCTATGTCCTCTCCATGTGACCTCAACAGATGGTCTATACACGTGGAGCCTCAGATGTCCTACAGGTCGGATCTCACAGGTCAGGAGGATTAAATGAGCTGCTACATGACAGTGCTTAACGCAATGCATGGCAAAAAGTAAGTCCTTAATAAATGGGAGCTGTGACCCTAGCAGTGGCGACACTCTGAAGCGGATGGCCGTGGGTTTCAAAAACTCTGCTTCTCTTCAAGCTGGTCCCTCAGATGGGAATGCCCTATTACCCCACCCACCCTGCTTGTTAGAATCTGAATTACTCTAAGGATTTTCCCACCAAAGGCCCCAGCTGCACCCACCAGCTCCCTGCCCCCATTGGTCTGATTTCCTCATTCTTCCCAGCCAGACCCTCAGACCATAGGTTGGATCTTTAAGATGGATCTTGCTTCATTCTGCCTTGAATTCTGTCAACTTCTGTAACTGGGTTTCAGCATTTTGAAGATAGGAACAATACCCTGCATGTTTGTGGAGTAAATAAAGTTCCATTTAGAAATAATGAGTCTCTTCCAATTATATTGAAGTACAGAGTCTTGAAACTGCTCCCTGCAGTCTTCAGGAACTGCTACCTTCTGAAGTATCTCAGAAGCTTTAAAAAATTCATTTGTTAATAAAAAATATTATCCTTTTTTTCCCCCTTTTCCTTTGGAAGGAGTCAAAATCTCCTTGTAATTCCCTTTTCACTGAATGGGCCAAATCTGGATTCCATAGCGATATGACTTGGCTGTGTCCCCACCAAAATCTCATCTTGAACTGTAGTTCCCATAACCCCCATGTGCCATGGGAGGGACCAGGTGCAGATAATTGAATCATGGCGGTGGTTTCCCCCAGCCTGTTCTCGTGATAGTGAGTGAGTTCTCAGGAAATCTGATGGTTTTATAAAGGAGTTTTCTCCACCTTTGCTCTGTACCCCTCTTTGCTGCTGCAGGGTGAAGAAGGACATGTTTTTTTCCCCTCCCACCATGATTGTAAGTTTCCTGAGGCCTCCCCAGCCCTGCAGAACTGTGAGTCAATTACAAAAAAATGCCTCTTTTTAAAATAAATTACCCAGCTCAGGTATTTCTTCATAGCAGCAAGAGAACAGACTAATATACATGGCCACCTCTCTCCATCAGGCGCCAACCCCACCTTTCCCTGCAATCAAGGAATCTTGATCCAACTCCTGAAAAAAATCCAGGTTCTGGATTTTTTAGCGGGGTCAAATAATTGAAAAAAAAAAAAAAACCTCTCACTCAGTCTCTCTCCGTCTCCAAACATACACATATACAGATACATACAAGTCAAGTCATCAAAATCCTTCATAATGTTTATCTCTGGGTAGTGAGCATTTGGATATTGTTAATTTTCTCTTTTTTTTTTTCTGTGATTTCCAGGGTCTCCACAATGAGTATGTATTACCCCTGTAATTAGAAAACAATGTTAACAAAAAAGAATCCTATGGGAGGAAAATAAAGCCTCCCTCAATAGAAATACATGCTGAAGTCCTAAGCCCAGGTTCTCTAGGGCAGTTCTAATTTGAAATACTTGATTCAGCTCACCCCAAAGTACTGTACTGTCTTGTCACCTGTGTTGCTGCAGTCTCAGTGAGAAGTTCCTTTATAAATTTGATTCATCTAGAGAAGCATCCAAGGGGTCCTGCCACAATCCCAGCTTGTATAAGTTATTCTCATACGAGCCACTACTTGCCTGTAGCAGCTCCCACTACATTAAGGAAGATTGCAATAATGCTCTACCGTTGTCAAGAATCTGATATACGGTTGAAATAAGCAGGATTTAAGATCCTATCTTCATCACCGTCACTATTATCATTTATAGAACTCTTGCTGCTGGCCACTTGATAATGCCACATTATCTTACTCAACCTCACAACAGCCCCAAGGTAGAAAGTAGTATGTTTTTCCATTTAACAGAAAAGGAAACATAAACTTAGAAAAGTTTTCACCAGAGAAAACATTCATTTCACCATATTCTATTCTGAAGCAGTTCATATGAGAAAGATACAGACAACTGGGTTAAGAATCTAATCTGTGAAAACAAACTTTGAAAATAGCAGAAAAATGACAGCAAGGTTGAAAATGGTGGGATGGTGTTGGGGAAAGGCTATCAAGTAAGCCAGAAGGAGTCAAAACACTTATGAACACCTGTGACCCAGAAATGAGAGCTCGGTTAGACTGACGGGACAGAAAACCACAGGAAAAAAACAAACAGTGTTTGTACTTGGAGGCCAGTATTTTCAAAATGCATAACTGGGTTGGAACTGGAGACTGATTTTGCCCACACTGAGTAAAGAGAATGGGCCCCAGCTGGGTGTTGAAGACCTTGAGTTAGCATATTGTCCTAATTATTCAATAGTTATTTTCCTAATAATTCAGTTATTATTTTTGTAAGAAGTAGCATGTGTGAGATCTCTTGTGTCCCTTTAATAGACTTTATTTTTGTTGTTATATAGTTTTATTTCATTTCTAAGGCTGAAGTGAAACTGTAATTCACTTTAAAAGCTATACGTTACAAGCAAGCTGCTTACAATATATGGTCTCAGAAATTTTTGGAAACTTGTCTTTAGGTGTTATTGGCACAAAATAACAGCCTAGAGTTTGGTCCTCTGGGCGTAAAAGACAAATAAAGCTTCCTGCGACTTGACAACTTATGAAAGTTACCTCTGCCACAAAACATAGGCAGGTATGGGGAGAGGGGAGAGGCTTCAAAATCTCCTAACTCTGGAATAGGAAAACCAAAGAAGGCTGTAAGAATCTAAGTAACATAAGACTATGATCAGGAAAAGTTGAAGACTTCTAATTCGAAAGAAAAATAACAAGCTACAGACTGGGAGAAAATATTTGCAAAAGACATAGCTGATAAAAGACTTTTACCCAAAATACACAATGATCTCTTAAAAACTCAGAAAGTGAGCAGCCCAATTAAAAAATGGGCCAAAGACCTACATAGATACCTCGCCAAAGAATATGTACAGATGACACATAAGCATATGAAAAGATGGCCCACATTATATGTTATTAGAGAATTGCAAATCAAAACAATGAGATACCACTCCACCCCTATCGAATGACCAAAGTCCAAAACACTGACAATATCAAATGTTGGGAGAATGTACAGTAACAGGAACTC
Source organism: Cheracebus regulus (assembly GCA_963574635.1). Lineage (NCBI taxonomy): Eukaryota > Metazoa > Chordata > Mammalia > Primates > Pitheciidae > Cheracebus > Cheracebus regulus. The sequence goes on along the minus strand of CAUYQU010101924.1, from coordinate 47,316 downwards.
CCATTCTTTGCTGATGGGAGTGAAAAATGGTAGAGCCATTTTATAAGACAATGTGGCAGTTTCTTATCAAATTAAACGTACTCTTAGTATTTGACCCAGCAATTGTGCTCCTTAGCATTTACCCAGATCAGTTGAAAACTTACATCCACATAAAAACTTGCACATGATTATTTATAATTGCCAAAACTTAAAATCAACCAACATGTCCTTTAATAGGTGAATGGATAACCTGTGGTACATCCAGTCAATGAAATATTATTTGGTGCTAAAAAGAAGTGAGCTATCAAGCCATGAAAAGATAGGGAAGAATCTAAAATGCATATCCCTAAGTCAAAGAAGCCAGTCAGAAAAGGCTGCATACAGACTGTGTGATTCCAACGACATGACATTCTAGGAAAGGCATATCTAATGGTGATAATAAAAAGATGAGTGGTTGCTAGGGGTTGTGGAGAGGAAGGGGTGAATAGGTAGAGCACAGAGGATTTTCAGAGCAATGAAGCTACTTTATAGGAGTGGTCCCCGACTTTTTGGCACCAGGGACTGGTTTTGTAGAAGACAATTTTTCCACGGACAGGTTGTGGGGGATGGTTTTGGGATGAAACTTCCAACTCAGATCATCAGGTATTAGTTAGGTTCTCATAAGAAGCGTGCAACCTAGATCCCTCACTTGCACAGTTCACAGTGGAGTTTGTGCTTCTGTGAGAATCTAATGTCACTAATCTGACAGGAAGGGAGCTTAGGTGGTAATGCTCACTCACCTGCTGCTCACCTCTGGCTGTGCAGCCCAGTTCCTAACAGGCCATGGATGGCCTGGGGGTTGGGGACTGCTACTCTGTAGAGGGCTGTAATGATGGATACATGTCATTACACATTTGTTAATACTCATAGAATGTACAAGAGTGAACCCTACTGTAAACCATGGACTTTGGGTGTTAATAATGTGCCATTGTAGGTCTGTTGATTGTAATAAATGTATCACACTGTGGAAGATGTTGACAGTGAAGAAGTTTGCACGTGTGCTGGCAGGGCTTCATGGGCAAGGGATATACAGGCTCCCTCTGAACTTTCCACTCAATTTTGCTGTGAATCTAAAACTACTTTAAAAAATAAAGTCTATCTTAAAAAATGTATGCACATATGCGTGTGCGTATGTGTAATCATTACCATCCTCTTCTTCTTTTACAAGACTAATGAGAGGCAAAATTGTGAAACTGGATCAAGTTTATCCTTAGGTTTCCCAGGATCCACTTTGAGTCCCCATTCCCCATGCCAGAGTGCTGGGCTGTCTCCACCCCATGCTAAGCAGGGTATTGAGATGTGTAGGATGGTGGTGAACTGGTCTCGTCTCTGCCTTCATGAAGCTTATGATTCAAAGCAGAAGGGAGGCACTAAACAAGTTATTACAAAAACTGCATATAAGGGATTAAGTTGTGACGAGTGACCTGAAAGTACTTAACAAGGTGATCAAAACAAGTCCATGGGGTCAGGGAAGGCCTCCTTAAAGAAAAAATAGTAACCTATAACCTTAAGGTTGACTAGGAGTTAGGCAGGGCCAGGTGTATTCTGAGGTTGTGAGTCTAGGTTTGACACAGGGAAGTTTGGCACAGGAAACACCACGTGTGCAGTGTCCTGGGGGAGAAGGGATGTGAGGCGTGTTGGGGAGCACTGAAAGGCCCAGATGACTGTGATAATGAGAATAGAGGAGAAGTGGGGAGAGCTGCAGCTGGAGCGGTGGGCAGGGGACAGACGGCTTTTAAACTGCCTAAAAGCAAGAGCCAGCCACTGAAAGGTTTTAAGCAGAATGACGGTGTCTTCTCTCTCATTGTATTTCTAGAATCTAGTTCAGTGCTTAAAACATCACAAATGGCTCAATAAACATTTGAGAAATGAAAGAAATAAATGAGAAACAGGTGGGCACACTCATTCACTCAGTTCACTCAATTATGCATTATGGAATAAATGCAATTCCAGTGGTCTGAAATTGGTTATGTCTTCCTTCAAATCATTCATTTTCTGGATGAAATCATCACTGTGATCATCACTGCTATCATCTGTTATTAGCCAAAGAATCCTTTCTCCTAAAACATAAGAAATTATATGTTATTGGAAATTTTCATTATAATTTCAAATGAGAATATTCTCAATTTTCTGTGCCCAAGATTTGGGAGTCACTTTCCTTTCCATGCTTGCCATATTTTAAAATTTATGAGTGTCTCCTGATGAGAGAAATAAAACTCAAGAGCAACTTTACTACTAATGATGGGAGATATTGGTTTTTATTTGTAGTCATTGCTCTTTAATGACCTAAGTAGCTTTAGCACTTTTCCTAGCCTAGACAAAGGAATATTGATTTTCCTTGTTTCTTTTCTTGCTAGTGAAATCTTCCCGTTAAAGGAGTGATTCAGCTAACCTGAGTATTTTGGCATCTTTGCCCCAATGGCTCAGCTGGGATTCTACACGAGCATATAGAAATTCTAGAAATGAAGTGTTCTCTTTGTTGGCAGTGCCATCCCAAAGGTAATCTACCTCCATTCAGAGTCTAGAAGTCCTTCATGGCTGTTTTGTGCAACATCCTCTTGGGTAGATAGAGAAGCTGATCAACTCTCACTTAATTAAGGAGAAAATACCTCCTCAGACTAAAATAATGGGAGAGAGGTAGAGGGAATGACCATACTTAAAAATTGAGTCAAGAGACGCAATAAGAATGCAGATGTTTCTTAGGGTCCTGGGAAAATATTGAAAATGGAGAAAAAGAAACAGGACAGCAACCTGACCTGGCCTTGGACATCTTTCTCCAGATACCCAGGTTCCCCAGCAGCACTGAGCTGAGCTCCCCACCAGATATGGACAGCGTTTCCTCCTGTATTCCCAGAACTCAGGGGTGTCTGTGCTATGGTAGATGATTAGTAAATGTATGTTAAATGAAATGGATGGAAGAAAGGATGGGTAGATACATGGGGAAGTAAACAAAACAAAACCAATACCTTTCGGCTGCTACGCATTGGAAGTGCAGAAATAATCACTATCTTGAAACTACTTGATTATTATACTAGGGCGGAGTCAGCAGGGCTGGTCAGAATACACCTGGACCTGCGTGTACGGGGGTTGGGAACAGGGATGTCAGTAGAGATCAGAAGCCGGCAAACTACAGCCAGCGGGCCAGCCGCCTGTTTCTGTAAATGAAATTGTATTAGAACACAGCCACGGTTATTTATTTATGTGTAGTCTATGGTTGCTTTCTGCTACAATAGCAGAGTTAGTAATGGCAAAAGAGACCCAATGACCATAAGCCTGAAATATTTACTTTCTGGACCTTTACCAAAAAGCCTGCCCACCCCTATTTTAGGTCAAAGGCAGGAAGAAGATCAAATCCAAGATCAAAGCAGGAATAATCTGGAGTCATTGTTGTCTCAAGAGAGTCAGAGGTGTGATGCTGAAATGTTAGAATGGCCCCAGAGTTCACTGGGCAACCTCCTTTGCTGCAGAAGAAAAGACTTTGGTCCAGAGTGAAAACAAGTTGCTCAAGGTCGCATGTCAGTTGGCAGAGGCTCCAGGAATGACAGAGACCACGTGGGCCAATAGGCATGGACTGTAGCCAAATGTTCAGAGGTCTAGGTTGAATCTGTTCCCTGACTATGGCAGAGATAGAAGTCCTGGGATGAACTTGTTGGGGTTTTGGGGCTCAGGGGAGCCCTCAGCTCCCCTGAGAGGACATTTCTCCAGGTTCTTGGTCTATCACTCTCTCAAGAACGGGAGAGGAGACCACGGCACAGTGGGCTCGTAAATACCAGACTCAAAAAGTGTTTGCAGAAAGTGATTTATTTAGGCAGAGAGAGAAAGGAGCAGGAGAGAGAAACAGCTAGCTTTCACACTGAGTGAGAGAAAGAAAAGCCGCTCTCACAGTGAGTGAGAAGGGCTCCCAGAGGGGGAAAATCAGAGAAGGAGAGCTCCTCTCACACTGAGAGAGAGAATCCAGAAAATTGGAATCCAGGAGAGGAAAGCAGCTTCCACACTGAGTGGAAGGGAATTGAGAGAGAGATGCAGTTTAGGAGGGGAAAGTCAGCTTCTACGAGGGTGGAAGGGGACCCCGGAGGGGGAAAATCCGCCCGGCTGACGGAGACAGGGACTTTTAACCTGGGAGGAATTCCATCTTTCTCCAAGTCCCCTGGCCAATGAAAAGAGTTCCTTTAAACTTTCGCTGGAGTGATTGACCTTTGGTTCTTTCGGCCATGCGAAAATTTAAACAAAGACAGTTAAATCTCCTGGATGGAGAGAGACGGGAGGGGGGCATGGCGCTAGGAAGTTCTTGCCCTTAAAACTACGCTCCTTGTGGACCAGGAAAGAGAACACATTCCCTCAACCTCAGGTCAAGGGGCTCAGGGGCAAATGTATTTCTCTTCTTTAAGAAAAACACAACATCTGGGAGAAGAAGGGAATGAATGAATTCTATTCCTTTTTTGCCTTTTGCATTTATAGTTGATTCTTTTTCATCAAATATGTGAGAGCTAATGCCACCCAAATTATGCAGGAAACTTGGGGAGGTTTAGAAGTACTCAGTAAGTGGGGGTCATATTTTTTTTTTAACTTATTCAAGAAACCTCATGGAGGAATAGTGTTGACAGGCTTTCATTAAGCATTTTGTCAATTGGTCATGACTACTCCCAAGGCGATTCCAAAACCTAACATTCTGGATAAATAATTAAATAAAGACAAACACCTACTGGGCCTTGGAGTCACTCCAATGCAGCACATATTGAAGAAAAACAACAGTTTCTCAAACTCCAGAGAGGCTTGAAGTTCTGAAAGGTTAAATAAATCCCTGAAGCATAAGCAAAGCTTTGCTAGTCATGGTCTAGGAAAGCATTCCCCTGTGGTGCAAACAGCGTTGGCTAAACTAACAGCCTCCTTGCCACCACACTCGCAGGCCAAGGGTTCACTGAAGAATTGGATCGCTTTCCTACAGCCATGGAGAGCCAAGCTCTATCCTCAGGAAAATGGTGGTCATGGAGGACACAGAGGAGCTCAGGTGGGCCATTCCTTGTTCTGTAGGTAAGGGAAGTGAGGCCAAGAGAGGGGAGTCCATTGCTGGGAGGCATGAAGCCAGGGCAGTTTTGGAACCCTGACCTCTACAACATACCACCCCAAAGTGCCTAGCACATAATAAGAGCTCAGATGTTTGCAAAAGGCATAAGTGGATGACAGAATAAATTCAATGACTACACTCTGTGAATGCCTATATCCTCCTGGCACAGTCTTAGATTCTGGGGATACAGTGTTGAACAGGACGGACAATATCCCTGCTTTCACAGAGCTCACATTCCTGTGTGTGTGTGTGTATGTGTGTGTGTGTGTGTGTGTGTGTGTGTGTGTGTGGTGGGGCGGGAGGGAAGGTGATGGGTGATGTATAATGGGAAGTAGAGAAATAATCATAACAACTCGTATTTAGTGAGCACTCACTATGTGCCAGATACTGTTCTAAGCACTGTATATAAGCCAACTCCTTTAGGCCTCTCAAATAACATACATGAGAGATACTTTTATGCCCCCTGTCTTGCAGATAAGGAAGCTGAAGCACAGAGAGGTTAAATTGCTCCTCCAAGGTCACACAGCTGGAAGTGGTAGGGCCAGGTTCAAACACAGGCGGTCTGGATCCCGAGCCTAGACCCTTATCCAAAGACCAAGGGGGCAAATGAATGATTTTGAGTAAGTGAGTAAATAGATGAGTGAATGAATGTATGAGCATAATTCTTCATTTGCGAATATTCCATGGGAAAGCAAAAGCCTTTCATAAAATTGATTTTCGTAACTACTTGTTTATAAGTAAATTATAAGAAATTCTGCTCATGGAACTCTTTATTTTAAGAAAAATTAGACACCTATACAAGGTTTCTTTAAGGTTTGTATGTGCAGACTCTTCTGTGACAGTTTCCAGGTTATAAATCAAAACACCACGGGTCTGACCACATGTCAGGTCCTAAATGTTGTCTATATTCAAACGCACTTAATCTTCATGTCCAGCCTAGGAGGCAGGTATTATTTTCATCCTAACTTTACAGATAAGACAACTGAGGTACAGCAAGCTTAATGATCTCTCTCCATGTCAGGGAACTAGTAAGTAGCAGAGCCGGGATATAAACAAGGCAATCCTGTTCCAGAAACGAGGCAGAACCCTCACTGCATCTCAGTTTAAAGGCAGGTTCCCAACCTGGCCGCACATCGACTTCACCTGGGGAGCTTTCAAAGCTGCTGCTGCCTTGGCCCCACCCAGTTAAATCAGAATCTCTAGGAATGTAGCTTCAGTATTGGTATCTTTTTTTATCATTTATGTTTTTTAATTGACAAGTAAAAAATACATATGTTTTTGGCGTACAATGTGATGTTTTGATATATGTATACATTGTGGAAGGCTAAATCAAGCTATTTAACATACGTATTACCTCGTATCATTTTTTTGTGGTGAAAACAAATCTATCTTAGCAACTTTTAAATATATAGTATATTGTTATTAACTGTAGTCACCATGATGTGCAATAGATCTCTTAAACCTATTTGTTTTATCTAACTGAAATTTTGTGTCCTTTGTCCTTTGGTTATTGGCTTTTTTTTTTTTTTTTTTTTTTTTAGATATAGTATCATTATGTCACCAGGCTGGAGTGCAGTGCGGTGGCGCAATCTCAGCTCACTGCAACCTCCGACTCCCTGGTTCAAGTGATTCTCCTGCCTCAGCCTCCCAGATAACTGGGATTACAGGCATGTGCCACCACGACCAGCTAATTTTTGTATTTTTAGTAGAGACGGGGTTTCACCATGTTGGCCAGGATGGTCTCGATCTCTTGTCCTGGTGATCTGCCCGCCTTTGCCTCCTAAGGTTATTGGTATCTTTTAAATGTTCCCTTTATAATTCTGATACAGAGTGAGAGCTCAAAAATGCTGATCTGGCGAATTGGCTGCAATTGACTTGAATCCCCTCTGTTTTGAGCTTTCTGCCCAAAGTCAACATCACAACAATCTCCACCCTCCCAATTACATAGTTCCTGTGATTCTCAGTGACAGTCCCTAGCCCATGATGGCAATGCTGGCCTCCTTACAGCAGTTTCTCTGGGGTCCTGGAGCCTTTGATTTTTCTGAACTACTGAGACCTCTTAGCACCACCACTTTTAGGGAGAAACAAGCAGAAGCAGATCTGTCACATGGCAAATCACTCTTAGTTAACAACAGATCTCTACTGTGCCAGGAACTGCACGAGGTGCTTACCACACATTGTCCTTAGTCTTCCTTCATATCTGGGGTTTTGGAAAGTCAAATCAACAGGATCCCTCCTTTCCCTGAGTTCTAAGCCAGTTGAGAAAGGCAAAGGAGTCAGGCAGATGGAGATGAAAATGCTAGCTTTATTACAGATCAAAGTTATTAGAGAATGCAGGGTAGGTGTGAGGCATCAGTGAGCCTCTGTATACTACACCCCAGAACTAGATGCTGAGCATAACTTTAGCCGGCAGACAGATGTATAGGAACCTGGAAGAGAGATGCTGCTGGTGCTCTAATGCATGTTCATAAACATTGTATAGTGTAAGGTAATACTACCATTCAGTGCCAGCACCACGCCTGATTATTATTAAGGCTACTACACTATGACTATGTGCAAAGTCATTTACAAATTTCTCTCAATTTACATGTATCCACTCTTTGCAACATTTCCCTACAACATCCCCCAGAAAAGTGAAAGTGAAGAGATTTTATTGTATTTCCATCTTTTATACTGTACTTATGGGCGCCATATGCAAGACACATGTGAAAGGCATAGCTATAGCACACCCCACATGGGCATTGCAAGCCATTTACATTAGGTTTTCCCGTTACTGTAGCTGCAGGCACGTAAAATGTTTATTACTGTTAAATTGCCATTGCTTTCCTTCTACATATACCTGCCGCTGAGCATCTGGTCTTGTGCTGAAAAGAATAGGAACATGTTGATGTTTTCTCTGGAACTCCAGTTTTTTGACTTTAATAGTCCCTAGCTGTCCTTGGCCTTCTATCCTGGCCAGTTCCAGAGTCTAGACAGAGTAACTTTGATATTAGCTGAACAAAAAAAAGTCGTAGCAAAGACTGCCTTTGGTTTAAACAATCAAACAAAATCAGGCCTTTCCAATACCTAGGTGATCACTTTTCAAAGGGAAGTCCACAAAGTTTCCCAAGGTTTACTAAAGAGAGGGTAATTGCACCCCATATCAGTCCATCACCTCCCACCTGAGCTACTACATAGATCATCAGCCCCACTGCTGATGGCTTCACTGTTGGTCATTTGTCTGATGCCCAGCCTCTCAGTTACCTAATTATTGTCTTCAGAGACTTTAAACTGACACTCTATGCATTAGGTTAAATAACAAAATAAAAGTTAAACATGCTAATGGGTGATCACACATTTAGCATATTAAAAAGCTGCCTGGACTTAGACTGAGCTGGGTGGGAGGACTGGCTGTCACTTATCAGCTTTGGTCACATCATCTGACCTCTTGGTCCTTTTCTACAGAATGCAGACAGTTCATGTGGCGGTTAAGAGGTTGGGCCCTGAATGTGGATGTGACCTCAACTCTGCCATTTATCAGCTCTGTGACCTCGGGCAACTTACAAATCCATTTTATGCCTTCAATTATTCATCTACAAAAGAAGGACCTCCTACATAGGGTGACTATGGGATCAAGCATGATGTTCATAAAGCGCCCAGCCCACAGAAGGTGCTCCATACAAGGTACTGATCATTATTGTAAAGTGAGAATGCCTTGAGAAGACACCGGTAATCTATCAGGATTGAGAAATCAGTTGCCAATGAGTGGTGCTGGCCACTGGTAATTTCAGAGGTGAGGAGCAAGAGTGATCTCTGTGGCAAGGGACACAGTGAGCTTGGCTGTGAAGCAGGCCTAGACTTGGAAAGTTGTAGGGTAGAGAGGAATGGCTTCATCAAGGGCAAGGAAGCAGAAATGTGCATGGGGTAACTTATGAACAGTCATTGTAGCATCTTGGGGTGGGACGAAGAAGAGAAATATGGGTAGCAGGAAGTGGGGCTGGGAAGAAATACTGGGAAAGGTTGTGAAAGCCCTTCCAGAAGAACGAGTTTGCATAATCCCAAGGCAATGGAATATAGCTGAATGTTTTTGAGTAGTGAGAAGACATGATTAAAGAAAGATTATTCTCATAGTGATGGCAAGATGGAATGCATATTGGAGGTTCTTCTTTTCTCTTATCATCTGTGAACAAGACTATTGAAATTTCATTGGCATTTGGACCTTAATAGTGATTTGTAAAAAAATTATTTTTCCCAGTTTTTGTCCATAATTTAGTAAATCTTTAAATACTACTGTAGCTAACATTTATATAGCTTTTCATAGTTAATATGACATTGAGTAGCCCGTAAATAGTGGTCATAAAAAAGTAAAATCCCAGGATGCTTTTGCCATGGGGGGCTGCCTAACAGGACCTAAAAAATAACCGAGAGGTGACAACTTTGAGGCAGTGAGTCATATTCTTTTGGATTAGTATTTTACTCTAGTTTTCCCTTACTGACAAAAATCAGAGAGTAATAAATTGGGAACTACAAGAATTAGAATTAATTACAGAACATTACTGCTAAAAATTTATACTCTGAACTTGGAAAAATTTCAGACAGCTTGAAAGTTATCTCAAATAATTTTATAGATCTGCCACCTAGGAGACAACATTTTCAAATCTTACCTGCATGAAACAGAAAAAGACAATTAGAAGAAACTAAGTAACTACCAAGACCCTCTTGGCCATAGAGACCCCCACCCCAGGTGGCACGGAAGGCATTAAGAAACAGACACCCAGATAGAACAGCAAAGTGGGACCCTCCGGGGGCCAGCAGCCTTTGGAGCTGAGAGCCTCAGGGGGCTGACAGCATTCCAGACTGAGGGCCCCAAGGAGTTCTGAGCCACATAGTTATTATCTCTGAACAGGTGATTATTATTAATAACAAACAGGTGTTCTGTGTTTTCTCATAGAACTGAGATAAACTAGGTAGGCAGCTGGTGCCTGCTTACCACTGATCAAGGACAAAATAGAAAGTATTCTCCACGAGGGAGTCGTGGGGGCAGGGTCACATATCCCGTGCTTAAAGAATTGTTTTAACCAATGTATGATATCATATCAATGTATGATATATATATACTGTTTTGCTACTTTAGAATGCCCCAAGCAGTTTTCTATTTGGGGGTGGTGGAGGGGTGGCAAAGTTTTCCTTGCCATCGTTCTTCTGAGCAAACAATATAATTTTATCATACACTCAGCATTTCTTAGCATGTAACCACAGTTACAAAAGAGAGGATCTAGAGAGAATAGTGTTCTGTTGAGGAGAGATCAGTCAATACCAGAACCAGAATGCGTATTATTTGTATCTAGTAATAGTGACCATTGCAAAAGCTACTATTTACTGAGCACTTCTATAAGCTAGGGTCGTGCTAAAAGCTTTTAGTCTTATTTCACTCTCATAACAACCCATTTTCTGAATCTTACAGATGAGGAAATTAAGGTTTAGTGTGACTTAATATTGTGTGCACAGTCACACAGCTAATGAATGGAGGACTGAGCTGGGATTTAAAGGCAGTTCCCCCATCAAGTTAAAAAGCCTCTGCGCAGCAAAAGAAACAATCAACAAAGTGAAGAGACAACCCACGGAATGGGAGAAAATATTTGCAAACTAAACTACCCATCTGACAAGGGATTAATAACCAGAATATATAAGGAACTCAAACAACTCTATAGGAAAACATCTAATAACCTGGTCAAAAAATGGGCAAAGGATTTGAATAGACATTTCTCAAAAGAAGACATGCAAATGGAAAACAGGAATATGAAAAGGGCTCAACGTCATTGATAATCAGAGAAATGAAAATCAAAACTACAGTGAGATATCATCTCACCCCGGTTAAAATGACTTGTATTCAAAAGACAGGCAATAACAAATGCTGGCAAGGATGTGAAGAAAAGGAAACCCTCGTACACTATTGGTAGGAATTTAAATTAGTATGACCACTATAGAGAACAGTTTAGAGGTTCTTAAAAAACTAAAAATTGAACTATAATATGATCCAGCAATCCCACTGCTGAGTATATACCCTAAATAAAGGAAATCAGTATATCAAAGAGATACCTGCACTCCAATGTTTGCTGCAGCACTGTTCACAATAGCCAAGATTTGGAAGCAACCTAAGTGTCCATCAACAGATGAATGGATAAAAAAAATGTGGTACATATATGCAATGGAGTATTATTCAGCCATAACAAAGAATGAGATCCTGTCATTTGCAACAACATGGATGGATTGTTATATGAAGTAAGCCAGGGGCTGAAAGACAAACACCACATGTTCTCGCTTATTTGTGGAGTCTAAAAATCAAAACAATTGAAAGTATGTAGACAGAAAGTAAAAGGATGGTTATGAAAGGCTGGGAAGGGTTGTGGAGGAGGGTGGGTAGAGATGGGGATGGTTAATGAGTGCAAAAAAATAGATATGAATAATACCTAGTATTTCATAGCAAAACAGAGTGACTGTAGTTAGTAATAATTTAATTGTACATTTTAAAACAACTACAAGAGTATAGTCGGATTGTTTATAACACAAAAGATGAACGCTTGAGGAGATGGACACTCCATTTTACATGATGTGATTATTTCTCATTGCAGGCCTGTATCAAGACATCTCATGTGCCCTGTAAACATATACACCTACTATGTACCCACAAAAATTAAAATACTAAAGAAAAAAGCAGTGGGAAATAATACGAAGTAACCAAATCTATCCTGGAAGGATAGGAGTTGGTTCAGCTTCTTGGTTCTCTAGCTTGCTCATGAATTGAAGAGAAATTGTTCCGATAATGATAATGATAAGCAGGTAATATGAAGAAATGGGGAGTTTGATGGAAATTGAACACTATTTCATTTGAATGATAAATAAAAATTTTATTAATGTAAAAATAAATAAATAAGAGCAGTTCCATCCGGCCTCCAAACTCATGCTCTTTCTGCTGCACCCATGGGAATGTGAAAGTGCTCACAAACACCCACACCTCCTAAAGTTGAGTAAATGAAATTATAACTACCATGTTCTAATGAGTCATCGATAATTACCTATTGATTTTTGTTATTTTCCTTATAAGGTCTTAGGTTTACAGAATCAGTCTTTGTTAAGAAGATTTAAGTTGGATGGATCAAGGTGTTAGTTAGCAGACACTGTCCTGGTATTCATGAGGGGAAGCCAGGTGAGATGCACCCCCATGAGAAGGAAGCCAGAGTCGACGCCTTGACTTAATTCTTCTTGTATGCTTACTCACTTGGTCTCCACAATAACCCTGCATGGTCATTAGTGTAAGTACTACTATTTTTATTTTTCATGGAGAACATTGAGTCCTAGAGAGATTACGACTTTTCCAAGGCCATACAGCTGGTACTGGCAGGATTGGAAGTCACATCCAGTTTTCTTCCTCTAGATCTGGACTCCTCCCATGACAACATGGCTGCTTCTAATAGGCACATCGACTTGGTATTTAAAATAGGCAACCCAGGTTTAAATTCAAGCAGTACTCTGAAAGTGGCATTAAATCCCACAGTGGTATTAGATCCTCAGTTTTCCCATTCATTAAAATATGGATAACAGATTGATGTGAAGATTAGATGAACAAAAGGCAAACACAGTTCAATATTACTTTAGTCACATCTACTAGATCCTGAGCTTTCTGCAGATAATTCTTTATGCAAAAGGATTTGTTAAGCACCCACTATGTGCCAGGCACCAGAGGCACAAAGATAACAGTGTCTTATCCATCTTTGAATTTGTAGTACTGAGCACAGGGTCAGGCAATTGCAGGAACACAGTAAATTTAATATAAATGAAATGGATAAAAGCAAATGGAGAAATTAAAGATAGATGAGAAAAAGAAATTTTTAGGTTCTCATATAAAAATTCATTCACTCAACAAAAATTGAGTCTCTACTATGTGCACTATTCTGGGTGCTGTGGAAGACACAAGAATAAACAAATATATACTACATCCGCAAAGAACAGCAAGATGTACTGATAAGAACATGAGATTTGGAATCAGAAGAGCTGTATCTTCAATCTTGTTTCTGCTACTTACTAGTTTAGTGAGTTTGAACAAATTTCTGAGCCTCAGCTTTCCCATCTGTAACATGAGGATAATAATACTGACCGTTTATAATTATCGAGAGGAAGAGTATTTGCAAAAGTGCTTTGAGAATGCTATATAATGTTTTTATTATTGTGTAAATATCCCCCAAACATTTGCTATTACAAGTTCAAGTTTATTGGGAATACCTAGAGAATTACTTTAATTCCCTGCTTTTCTTTGGCAGTGAAATTTGGCTGAAGGTTAGCAGTGATGGGATGAGCGTGATTGTTATTATCATCAATTGCTTTTGTCTTCCCTGGAATCCACTCAAGGTAATCATAGAAGCAGTTGCTTTAAAGGGTTTGTTAAGTAAAAGGACATGTGCTCACTAATCAAACGTGAAGAAACAGTAACAAGTTTGAGTCCTGGTATCGAGTGGTAACTAGTAAGTTGTAAGTTGATTTTGGCTTTAAATGACATTGGGCTACAACATTTCGGTGTCTTTTTGCTTTTCTGATTTCGGGTTAAGCCAATCAATATTTGCTTGCCAGCCTCCATGTACTAGACTAGGGACTACTCATGTGATCACTATTCATGATCCCTGCCCTCAGGGAGCATGCATGCATTAGGGTTATCTGGAGAAACAGAAATAATCTCATATTTATACATCTATATTTATGTATGTGTGTGTGTAAGGAGATTTATTTTGGGAATTGGCACTCAATTATAGAGGCCCATAAATCCTACAATCTGCCATCAGTGAGCTGGAGAACCAGGAAAGCTATTGATGTAATTCAGTCCAAGTCCAAAGGTCTGAAAGCTAGGGGATCTGATGGTGTAAGTCCTCGTCTGAGTCTGAAGACTGAGAAGCAGGAATGCTGGTGATGTCCTAGAGCAGGAGAAGATGGATGTCCCAGCTCAAAGAGACAGGAGATTCAGGCTTCCTCCAACTCTTGTTCTGTTCAGGCTACCAGTGGATTGAATGACGCCCATGCACGTTGGGGACGGCAATGTAGTGAGTCTACCAATCCAAATGCTAATCTCTTCCAGGACCGCTCTCACAGACACACCCAGAAATCATGTTTTACCATCTATCTGGGTATCCCCTAGCCCAGTCAAGTTGACATATAAAAGTAATCATCACAGAGCATGTGATTCAGACATGGATATAAATAATTACCAATGCAATCTGAACTCTTTATAATAGAAGTATGATTAAATAATCACAGCAGAAAGAGGTGCAACTTTGCCATGAAAAGTAGGGAAGCTTTGATAGAGGAGGTGACATCTGAAAGGGCCTTGATGTAAGAATAGAAGTTCATCAGATAGCAGAGGGAGAAGGACATCCCAGAGACAGAAAACAGCACATGCAGAGAGAAAGAGAATATAAAGAGAGAGAGGGAAGGCGGGCGCTCAACGGCATGTTTGAAAAGTGAACATTATTTTAGTACCGTTGAAGTGTAGGTTGTATGACAAGCAGTGGCTCAAGATGAGGCTGGAAAGGTAAGTTAGGACCAAACTATAATGGGCTTTAAGGTCATGCTGAGGATTTGAGGCTCCAGCTTATGGATCGTGCATCCTTAGCACCCAACAGAGTTCCTGGAACATAGTAGATACTCAATAAATATTTGTTGAGTTTGTTGTAGTAATTGAAATTTTTTTCCACTTATCCAAATATCCAACTCCCCAGCCCTTTAGCCTTTGAAAGAAGGAAAAATGTTTAGGGAAAAAGAAGTGGCATAAGGAAAGAAAAAGAAAAACCAGCCAAGTGAGGAGTCAAGGGACAGATGGCACATAATAAAGCCACCAAGAAGAAATGGCATGGGATTTGTTGCTGGACTCCTAGGTTTGAAACCTTGCCTTGGTGAAAACTTTGACAAGTCAAGCAACTGCCTGAGTTTCAGTTTCCACGTTGGCAAATGGGAGTAATAATAGTATTTGCTAAACTACAGCATTGTGTGAAGGACCAATCCAGATTTCAATGAAAGCTCTTTCGACCTGGCAAAAGTTATTCACATTTAGGACAAACCTGAGGCCATTCAAGGGAAGGGAAGGGTCTCGAGATTGGGGGGAGGGGGGTGGAGAATTACACATGGAGACAGGGATCCTGACAGCCCAGGATAACTGATTTCCGTTTTCCAGAGCAGCGAGAGCCTTGCTAACACTAGCAAATGATTGCCATTTCCCTTGTCAGGCAGTGACAGGAGTTAGTTGACCTGAAAATTCACTAATAGTTCCATTAGAGAGGCCTTGGAAGTAGCCATGTTTTTACTCATCCTGGTCAATTAACAATGAATTAATGCCAGATGTATTTTCAATTGAGCTGAATGCTGATTTCTCCCCATTTTACTAAAAATAGCCCTTTATAGAGGGACAGCTAACCAAGAAATAGCCTGCTTTTCCCCCCAAATCTGTTCTGGAGCATTTCTGAACCAATGTTGGCTCTAGGCAATGAGGTCACACACCCCAAATCTGTTCTGGAGCATTTCTGAACCAATGTTGGCTCTAGGCAATGAGGTCGCACACCCCAAATCTGTTCTGGAGCATTTCTGAACCAATGTTGGCTCTAGGCAATGAGGTCGCACATCAAACCCTGAGTTGGAGACAGGAGAACCAGGTTTAAGCACCAGCTTCCCCCGATACCAGCTTCACGTTCTTTGACAAATAACTGAAACTTTCTGAAGCTCAGTGTTTTCACGTGTAGATTGAAAAGGCAGGGATGACTCTAAGACCCTTTCAGTGATAAAACGTTAGGAGACTATTTTAAAGTGGTTTTGTGCATGTTGGTGCAATGGCAGGTTCGACCTGGGAGTGGCAAAGGGGCGCTGAATTTCTTCCATGCACTCTGAAGTAGGAGTCAGGACATTGGGGTCCGGTCCTGGCCCTTGTTCTTGTTCAATGGTTCCCTACTGGGGGAGGAGGGTGGATGCAGGTACGAGGTGTGGTATTTGGCCATATCTAGAGACATTTTTGGTTGTCACCACTTGGGGGTGCTACTGGTATCTAGTGGGTAGAGGCCAGGGATGCTGCCCAACGTCCCATAATGCACAGGACACGTTCCCGTGACAAACAATTGTCAGGCCCCAAGTGTCAGTAGTGCCAAGACAGAAAACCTGCTTCAGTGTCTTTGTTTGTAAAATAGGAATAATAATAAAACCTACCTTTTCTATCATCTCACAAGGTTGACAACCAAGTCAGGTAACAGATCAAAAGTGCCTTGAAACTTAAAGTGCTTTAAAATGGGGGATTATCACCTTCATTATTAACCCACTTTTGCCACTTCATGAGCCATTTCATTGGTGTCTATTCTCTTATTCCTCTCTTGGACATAGGGTCTAATTTGCTTCTCCAGCTTGTGGCAATGACTTCTTTATTTGACCTCTAGGAGATATGAATCATAGCCTCCAGACTCAAACATGCTTGATAGATCCTTTATGTTTTTATTAATAAGGTGTATTTCTATTACAATCCTCCATCTGTCAGAGGACAGACTCTTAATCTTGGACGGCACAAGATTCCTCTTCGTGTTTCCTTGAGGTTGCATTCTTGTTCCAGGTATTTATGTAGGGGTAAGGCCCTGTAGCTGGAGAGGGGACTGTCATATCCTCAGTAGTCACCTATCTGTCCTAGCATTCACTAAAATGTCATCGCGTGTTGGGTCATCTATCCATCCAGATCACTGTAGGGTCCTCCTGCAGGACCACTGTATCTTAGAGCACGAAGCGAGCATTTTGCTGCTGTCCGCTGCTCCCTTGTAGCACCCTCTATATGGTTGCCTCCCATCTATCTGCTAGACGCCCATTCAGCCGTGTCTACTTACTGTTCCATGTCATCTGAGGTCTGAACTCTCCACTACTGGCAAATCGAGCACAGGTTTTCTCTGCTCTTGAATTCCCCCCAGACTTATCTGGGAGACTTTCTGCCTTGGGGAGGTGGGTGGCAGGGCAGAGGCCCATTCTCTAGGGCACACATCCCTTTTGAATGCTCTTGCCTGTCCATGGAATCTCTCTTCTCTAGTCCATCCAATTTGCCTAACTTAGCTGTATTCTAATTACCTTTACCACATCCCCTCTTTTGCAACCCCCAAGAATTTTGCTACTACAAAGACTAAACTTTTGAAATTCAAACAACTTTTTTTCTCCAGAGAAGATATACAAGTGGCCAATAAACACAGGAAAAGATGCTTGACACCCTAGCAATGAGGATAATGCAAATTAAAACCACAATGAGATGCCACATCACATGTCTCCAGATGGCTACAACCAAAACAACAGCAACAACAAAATAAAAACAGGAAATAAAAAGTGCTGGTAATTATGTGGAGAAATTGGAATGTTTATGCATTCCTGGTGGGAATGTAAAATGTTAAAAGCACTGTGAAAACTAGTATGGTGATTCTGGCCAGGCATGGTGGCTCATGCCAGTAATCCCAGCACTTTGGGAGTCCATGACAGGAGGATCACTTAAAGCCAGGAGTTCAAGACCAGCCTTGGCAACATGGCACAACCCTGTCTCTACTAAACTACAAAAATTAGCCAGTTAATTAGTGTGTTAAAGTTAATAAAAATTAGTGATGTTGCATGCCTATAGTCCCAGCAACTTGGGAGGCTGAGGCAAGAGAATCTCCTGAACCCAGGAAGTGGAGGTTTCAGTGAGCCATGATTGTGCCATTGCACTCCAGCTTGTGTGACAAAGTGAGACTCCATCTCAAAAATCGAACAAATAAACAAACAAAAAGTTACTATGGCGATTCCTTAAAAAATAATACCATATAGTCCAGCAATTCCACTTCTGGGTATATACCCAAAATAAGTGAACACAAGGACTCAAACAGGTATTTGTACACCCATGTTCACAACAGCATTATTCACAACAGCCAAAAGGTAGAAGCAACTCATATGGTCCAAACGCACAGTAGATTTATTTAGCTTTAAAAAGAAAGAAGATTCTCACAGATGCTAAAACATGGATGACTCTTGAAAACATTACGCTAAGTTAAATGAGCCAGCTATACAAGGACAAATATTGCATGATTCCACTTGCATGAAGTACCTAGAGTGGTCAAATGCATAAGGCAGTGAGTAGAATGGTGGTTGCCAGTTGGGGAGGCGAATGGGGAGTTCATCTTTAATGCTTACACAGTTTCAGTTTGGGAAGATGAAAACCTTCTGGAGAACTTTTGCACAACAACGTGAAAGGACTCAACGCCATAGAACTGTACCCTTAAAAATGGGGAAAATGGTATATTTTATGTTATGAATATTTTACCACAACTGAAAAAACCCTTTTTTCTTCTTTTCTTCTGCAGCCAACCTTACTTCACAATGTAGTCGGATAAGGGAGAGGGATCACAGAAAATAATGAAATAGCTAAAAAAAAAAAATACAGTTAATATATGAAAATACTGTCCCATCCCAAACCCACCAAATAGGTTTTTTTTTTTTGTCTTTTCTTCAGAAAAGAGGAATCACCACCTGGATGTAGAATGTAATTGTCAAAGGAGAGCGTCAATCAGGATCATTCACTGCAAGTTTATTGTATCCTTTATTCTGATTTTTCTAAGCTGAAGTTGGAACCCTGGCCAAAGCTTTGTTTTTCTCTCTCTTTCTCCCTCCCTCTCCCTGCCCCACCTCCCTCTTTCTCTCTTTTAAGATTTATCTAATAAGGAGCAACTAATAGTGGTCACCATTTTTCCAGTTTTTGAGTACATCATTAGTAGAGTGATATACATGGTTTCCAGATAGTTTAACAAATGGTGTTGGGACAGTTGGTTTTCCAAAATGAGTATGATTCATTTGTTCATCTTGTACTAAAATAAATTTCAAATAGCTTGAAGACTGTTTTTAGTGGTTCACAAAATTTGTAGAATAAATGTGAGAGAATTTATTTCCATATAATCTTGCAGTGGAAAGTATTCTCTAAGTATGACATAAAATTCAGAAGCCAGACCAAAAAACGTTGATATATTTAAACTCACAAAAACATTTTTAAAAAGTTATTTGTAGAAAAATACACTTTAAACAAAGTCAAAAAGGAAAGAAACTGGGCAAACATTCTCACCTTACATACTGCAATCAAGGGGCTAAGTTATTTAATATATAAAGTGCATCAGCAATAGTGTAAAAAAAAAAACCAAAAGAGTCAATAGTAAAATGAGCAAATGATATAGCCAATTTAAAGAAAGGGGAAAATGAAAAGCTCTTAAGTATATAAAAAAGTATCCAGCCTCCTTGTAATAAAAGAAATACAAATGAAAACTATATGTGAGATTGGCAAAAAGACAAAAATTTGGATAAAACATTGGCTGGTTGAGAATGTGGGAAACAATCACTTTCAAAGGTTGTTGGAGGGAATGTGAATTAGTACAACCTTATTGATCAAAATTTTAAATGCATTTTCCTTCGACCCAGCAATTCTGCTTCTGAAAATGTATACCATAGATACAGATCACAGAAAGAGAAACAGAATACATGCAAACAACCTGCCTTCCACAAATAGGGGACTGGTTAAATGTTAATGCATCCATAAAATGGAATACTGTGTAACTAAAAGGAATAAGACAGCTCTATAGGTACTGTTATGAAACAATACTGTTTGAATCTTTCGATTTGCAGCTGTGTAGTCTATTACACAGTAACATCCACACTAACTCTAGCCCCTATGCCCTGGGCCCCCATCTGGGCCTCATATCTACCTATAGCTACCCTGGCATTTGCTTGGGAGTTTCCCACTCATACTTCCAGCTATCTCTGTACCCGGAATTGGGATATCCCCCCTTCCTTCTTGCAAGCTGAGCTCTATGTTCACAATTTCCCATGTACGTAACATCCAGAATTCTATGTATTTTCAAGAGTGGGGGCTGCACTAGGCAGGACTAGTCTCCAGCAGATCTGCTCCAAACCCTAACATGCTCACACAGGGGTGGGTGAAGTCAGGTTCTGGGGTTGGAGAGCCATCCTGCTGGGTTACTTTCGGCAAATCACTTCCTCTCTCTGGCCTCAGTGTTTTTATTTGTAAAATTAGTTTAGATGATGTTCAAGAGCTGTAGCAGTTTTAGGATTCTATGAGTAACTTGCCCTGTTCCTAGTAAAGGCAGGGTTGAACAGTGGTTAAAGGCAGAGACTGTGGAACCAGAATATCTCGGTTCATAATCCTAGGCCTGCTAATCATTAGCTATGTCCTTAGGCAAATTTTGAAACTTCTCTGCACTTTGGTTTCCTCATCTGTAAAATGAAATTTGGGTATGAAGATATTGGGAAGATTAAATGAGTTACTATGTTTAAAAGACTAAGAAGAGAGCCTAGTACCTATTAAGCCTCATCCCCTTTCCCAACCCCTTTCCTTTGTCCTCCCCCTTCCCCCTTTCTCTCCTTTTCCCTCTCTTTTTGGAAGGCTCAGTGGATTATGGGAGGTCTCCCCTGGGTACGCTAAGCCTGAAAAGAGAATAAGTCTTTTCTATGTTGTCAGATGTAGATGAAGCATGAACAGAAAAGGATCTGCAGGTCTCAGGACATTCTACCTCTGCCAGTTTCAGTCAATGGATCATTTTCAAATACTTTAATATTTCAGGGCCTGCAGAGGAAATATGCTGCCTGGTGTTTACAATTGAGTTGTTAGTATTTAGGTGGGGAGGAGACATTTCTGATAGATGAGGCAACTAAAAAAAAGAAAGATGGTGAAAAATTTTTATTTGCTGAGACTTACTCTGTGTTAAATCCTTTGCAAAAACATTGTCGTTATTATGTTGCCCCTCAGCAACACACTATTATATCGATTCCTAAATTGCATCAAGCAACCTGCAAGTGCAGAAGAAATTCTTTCAAAATTTTTTTTAATTTTGTAGATTCAGGGAGTACGGGTGCAGATTTGTTAATGGACGTATTGCATAATAGTGAAGTTTGACTTCTAATGTGCCTGTCACCTGAATAGTGAATATTGTACCCAATAGGTAGTGCAGAATGCATTCTGAGTTGAGACACCAAGAGATATGAATCCTAGTGTCTGTAAACTCTCCTAATGAATCAATGTGAACGACTCATTGAACATATATATTCTCAGGCCCTACTCCAGACCCACTGAATCTGAATCTCCAGGGATGAGAATCTTGGGGGCTATATTAACAGGGCTTTGGGCAATACTTTTCACCAGAGCAATTTTAGACATGTTGGATTGGAGGCCATCTTGAGGGGCTGATAGGAGAGGGTTCTATTTTCCACATCTCAGAGTTTTACTTGCTTGCCACAAAATGAAGCAAGGAGCAAACATTGCAGGAGCCAGCAGCAGGCTCTGTGCTAGTTTCTCTAGTTCCTAACCTAGGGGCACAGGAGACCTTGACCCAAGAGATTATTCCCCCTCGTGCTTTTCTCCTTGAAACCTACTCAGGGCAGACTGCCATGTGTGTCCTGTCCAAACCTGAGGACAAGAATTACCTGAGTTTAAAAAATTATATCTTTGAACTGTGTTCTCACGCACGATGACGTCAGCAGAACCCCAAGACTGAATTATAGCTTTGCATTCAATCAGGAATCATGAATTATTCTCCATGTTATCCATCACTGCTTTCCCACTGCTCAGAAGACAGAGTGACAGCAATACACACAATGGGCAAGCACCTGAGGGGCTTTAAACCTATCAATAATAAGCATTGTTCTCAGAAAGATTTTGCTCTGTGGAAAAAGCAGAATGGAACGGCCTTTCCAATGACCGGCAAAGGCTTTGAAATTGTTTCCCATTAAATGTGCAAATTCTGAAGTCATAGAATTCAGTCACCAGCTCGTTTATGTCTCAGGGATTTGGCTTAGCCTAAATCAAAAAAAATATCTGTTCAGATTAAATACAAAATGATTATTGGATGTCCTGCTTCTCACATTTAACCGCATAACAAACACTAAAATTCAATCTATGTAAAATTAATGAGTTGGTGGTGTCTTGTGTCTGTATTTAATCAGAAAATTATATTTGGAGTACTTGAAAGCATATTAATTGAAGTTTATCAAGAAGGCAGTAGGTATTTAGACACAAACACAAATGCAAAATACATCAACTCATGCCTGTAATTATCTGTCACCATTGCCTTGCAATTCTAGTGCCTTTAAATAAAAATAAAACATAATATATGCTTGAGCCATTTTAGACCTTAGAAATGTTTGATATATTTTTCCTTTTAAGCTTGATTGAGTTATACAGTTAAACACAGAGAATATGCACTTACTGTTGTGCTGATAAATGGAAGCATTAGTAATTGGCGTATAGTGCTTTCCCTGATATTATTAGCTACAAATTTCTGAGTTTAGAATGAATGTAAAACATTCTTTTACCCAGATTGATTCTTTGCATAAATAATTACAAAAAAGCTCTTGACACAATGGCCTCCATAAATGCTATCATAATAATAGAACATACTTACAAATCAAATATAGCAATGACCAACTTTGGCTTAAAACATGTTTTCTCAAATTTGGCATCCCAGGGAAATACAACAGACTCAGCTGATACTTGTGGCATCTTATTGTATCACTATAGCCAATAGACCTGTTAACTCACTGGATAGGCAATTATTGGTATGGCTTTCTCAAATATGGAGATTGGGATTCCTTTTTTGATTTTTTAAATTTCCTTAGCTCTGTCTTTGATTTCTTTCTCTCTTGAGCCTTATTTCAGATTTAAGAATCTCTGCCCATACCAACCCAACATGAAGCCTGAAATAAGTCAGTGAAAACCTTCGCAATCTCTAAATATCTGAGTGTTTATCTTTCTGGAGGTTTCAATATCCAGAAGTTTAACTGTTTTTTTTTTTTCTATGTTTTTTGAGACAGGGTCTCACTTTGTTGCCCAGGCAGGAGTGCAGTGGTACAAGCACAGCTCACTGCAGCCTCAACCTCCTGGGCTCAAGCGATCTTCCTACCTCAGCCTCCCAAGTAGCTGGGATCACAGGCACACACCTCCACGCCAAGCTAATTTTTAAATTATTTTTAGAGATGGGGTCTCATTATATTTCCCAAACTGATCTTGAACTCCTGGGTTCAAGCGATCCGTCCGCGTCGGCCTCTCTAAGTACTAGGATTACAGGTATGAGCCACCACACCCAGCTTTAACTGCATTTTTATGTGTTCAGTAGACGTTGGGCAGAGAATGGACAAGGCCACTCCATCCAGCATCCCTGAGATCAGCAACCTCACTGAGGTCAGCCTTTCCTATGATCCTGCACAAGGAATGAGTGGGGGCTATTTCAGAGAGTTCCTCTCAGCTTTCTGAGACTGGGGCCCGCCAAGTGCTTACAGTTCTTCAGGAACTCTGCTGAGTCCTTGACATTCATCACGTCTTTTAATCTTCATAACCAACCTGTAAGGTAGAAGTTATTTCCTTGGTTAGCAAGTGAGGAAACTGAGGCCTGGAGTAGTTATGTAATTTGTTCAAGATTCAGACATACAAGAAACTAAACTGAGAAAGAGAGGAAGTTGCTTGGGCTAGGAACGACAGAGTTGGTATTGGAACCCAGGGCCATAGACATCCAAACACACTCTGTACTATGCTGTACTGTCTTTCTTATGATACTCATGCTATGTATCTTCCTATAGCCTATACATTTTTTTTTAAATCATGGAATTGCACATCTAATCCTTACTAGTCTGGTTTTCTAATCCTTTCCTTGGGAGGGAAGCAGAATATTTTATTTATTTATCTCAGGGATCCGGATAATAAAATCTCATGCTTTCCCTTAGCCTACAACTTTTTACCCCTTATGCGTACATGTTATCATGTATATTTTTCTTATTACATTTTATTTGTTTGTACAAGGTTTCTCACAAGAAATACAGGTCTTTGCCTCACCATATAGCACAGTGATTATGAGCATAAGCTCTCAAGGGAGATTGACTGGGTTAAAAAACAAGCTCTCTCATTTATTGTCAATCTTGGACAAGTTGCTGAAGTTCTTTAAGTCTCAGTATCTTTGTCAGTAAAATGGGGATGAGGATGACAATAGCTATCTGTGGATTAAATGAGAATGCAGAGCCAATCCCTGGCATGGAGTAAGAACCTAAAAGCATAAGATACTGTTGTCTGTATAAGCAGCAGGCTTTAACTCAAGACTATGTAAAGAAGGCTCACTAACCATGGGACCCCATTCTCTCTTGCTCCGTTTCCAGTTAACTGGAAGATAATCAAAATCTTTAGATTCATGGGCAGAACAAGATCATCTCCAAGGATTAGGGCAAATTATGGAGTCATAATGAACTGAAAGTAGACAGATCATCTCAGTTCTGCCTTCAACCCTACCATTAGGGACTCTGGGCAAGGCACTCTCCTCATTTGGCCTTCAGCGTCCCCTTCTCTCAAACAAGGGGAAGTCAACCTGTCCCCTGAGGTTCCTGCCAGTGTTAACATTCCGTGAAGTTTCTAAGCCATCATCAGTGAGTCCTCACTTCTAAGAGCTTGTAATTTCCCTGCTCCACCACCACCCAGTCCAGGAAGGCAGGAACCCAGGCTATTCCTGAACTTTTCACTTAAATTCCCAGGACTTCTAAGACCTTGTAATTTCCCTGCCCCACCACCACCCAGTCCAGGAAGGCAGGAACCCAGGCTATTCCTGAACTTTTCACTTGAATGCCCAGAGCAGCTGCTAACACCCCCAGCCGAGCCCCACACCTCCTTAATCTAAAATCCTCATTAGTTCCAACTGCAGGCCATCTATTACCTTGTGCTCATAATGGGAGTTAATTTCTGTTGAGATCAGATGGTCTTCCCCCTGGAAATTTTTATTCATATTTCTTTCCTGTTTTGTGATTCTCAATCGGAGTTTTCTAATAACAGATCATTTCTTTTTGTCTAACTTTAATCTGGTCCTGCTTGACAAGCCCCATCCTTTTCACTGAAGGGTAAGACCACTTAAAGGAAGGCCAATAAGCCCTTGCGCTGCTCGGCCGGCTGGGGTGATTTGTCACCCGGTGCAGTGGTGGTCACACCAATGGATTTATCTCAAGGTAAATGGAGATGCTGAGACCCGGGACCCAGAGCTTTGATTAAGGCGCCCTTTTTGTAGTGTTGATAGATGTTGCTTGTGTTTATCTATTTGAAATGCCACTAAATCTGTGAATACAATGGAAAGAGTAGTTTGCTGCTGAAAACATATTAGTGATTTATGTTTCAGTAAGAAGCACAATAAAGAGACAGAGGCTATTAAGAGCAGCTATTTTCATGAGAAACAGTTCTACTTTAAAACATTATTAACCCCACCTTGATGAAGACTTAGATGCATGCATAATCATGTTTACTTACCCCTTTAGTTTGGTGCAATATGCATTTGAAGCACACATTCTCCAAATATTCATAAGTTAGTCAGCAGAATATTTACGGCAAAAGACACCTCGCCCAGGACCGTTCTGCATGTAAATTTCCCTCTCTCAAGATAGAGACACATAATAAACTTATCTAGGAAGCTTTGGAGTTTATATGGACTTCATATTGCTCAAAGCACTCTCAAATCCTTCTCACCATCATTTGCTGTGTCTCCCCCAGCCCACTTGCATTGTAGTAGAAATAACCAGTAAGGTGACACATAAAGATTATAATGCATGGATATAACTTATAACATGAATCAATGTCATCGAGACGCACCCATTTAAATGAATAGGGTCAGATGAGAGTGCTGTATCACCCTGACTTGTGTGACAGTTACAAATGCATCACCTCGTATGCATAATAGGAGTGTACAAACCAGAAGAGATTTGTAAACTTGGTTCATTTCAAGCAGAACTGACCCACAGGAAAGGAAACAAGAGAAAAGGCAACTGGGTTGGAGCTGTCTGGAAATAAGTGATTTTTGTTTGGCTGTTTCACAAAACCCTAACGAGGATTTTGCGTCCTCCAGTCCACTAGGGAACTGAGAGCCGACCAAATCAGGCGCACCATGCTGGCTGCTTCCTTACCACGTTCACTTCTAAAGGCGTGCAGTGCTTGCACGGGGTCGGGGTGGGGGAATAACGCGGAGGGGTTGATTTGAGGCGTGTAATTCTTACCACGTCTGGGGGGAAAGACCAAAGACAAAGCCAAACGAAATGGGCCTGCCAGAGTTCACGGCGTTCACAGAGTGCAATTAAGTGGAAGGTTCTGTGCCGTGTGCTCTGATTTACGGCCGCGTTCCTGGGACGCCCCTTCGGCCGGGTGAACGTGGAGGGGGCCGGTCCGTGCGCACCCCGGGAGCGGGGCCGGGCCGCTGGCGCTCGGTGTCTGGGGCTTGGCACCGCGGCGCACCGGGTGGCGAGCGCAGCGCTTAGCGGAAGCCACACCTGCACCTCATTTGCTTCTGAGCAGCGCCATGACCTGCCTGCTGATGGGGCGCCTTCCCTTTCATCCTCGGGATTATGACAAGTTATTAATTGCCACCATTAGCCGCAGCAGCCCGCCCGAGATCTCTGCTGCTCTCTGGAGGTGAGAAACCGCGCATCTCAATGCCGAGGGAAGAGGCGCTGAGCAGCGCAGGGCAAACGGAGCAACAATCTGCCCAAAAGGGATTGTGAGATGGTGAATAATTTATTAGAAAACATTTTTCTTTGTCCTTCCCACAGACCCACAAATCCTCCCCAAGCGCTCTTTACCAGCCTTGCAGATAATATACTTACACATCTCAGAGCCTGCTAAATAGACTGAAGAGGCCATGGGGTTCACCTCCACGCTGCGGCTGCCAGGACCACGCTACCAACCCACGCTGCCTCTGCCAAAGGCCTGCTGATGGAGGCGAGGGAATTAGCTGGTTTTGCAGAAGCAGATAGGAAAAGCCGCTGCCATGGCTACCCTGCCTTCTTCCTGGGCTCCTGCCTCCCAGATAGAGCCCGGATACCTGCACACATGCTTTATATTGGTCTAGAACCCTACAGTTTCATTCCATGCCACCAGTAGGTGTTGACTGAGTTTCTACCGTGATAGAGAGTTACTTGGTCCTTCCCTCCGGCACAAGGCCCACCATGTCCACAGCCACACATGCATTCCTTCCACAGAACTGTGAGCCTACTCTACTAGAGATCCAGACCCAGGCCTTGACCTCAAAGAGCTGGAAGTTAAATAAGGACACGCTCATGTAGACAAGTAATGGCACTATAGAGCACCAGAGAGCCGGGTGCTGGGTGCCATGATGGTACACAGGAAAAAGTGGTATATTCAGGGAGCAAGCAGAGCATTACAGAGGAGGGAACGTTGGGATTGGATCTGATGGAGGGTGTAAAATTCGTCTCCTCCTGCCCCCTCCAACAATAGAGCATATATTTTGCTAACATTTTCACCAGGCTTTTCACAAGGAAGGCATAAGCTGAGATAACATTGTCAGTACAACCAAAATTCCAATATTTATTTCTTCTGCTTAGTGACCCCAAACCAGAATTTCCTTTAGGCTCTCAGTGAGTGAAGATCGGCCCGTATACACAGATAATTCTGGGACAGCTCAATGGTTGAACTCAGAGTCCTTTTTTTCAGTGACCAAAGAGGCTTCTGCCTTGAGGGCCAGAGAGGTAGAGGAAGGGGGGTCATGGACAGTGAGGTGCCATGGAGACAGAGACAGAGGCCACACTAGCAACCCTGAGGAGTTCAGCCCAAGGGAACTAGAACTCTCCCAGGGGCATGGTGAGGTGGTGGAGCACCGAGACATTTCTCTGCACTGCAGCCAGAGCCATCTACTCAAAGTTACAAGCATCACTGGCTCACTCTCCTGACCAGATGCCTTCCATGGCCCTGACTGCCTTCAAGATAAACACAAAGATGTGATTGAACCTCTGCTTGCTTCTCTAGCCTTATTTATTTCCCTCCTCCCTCCCCATCCTCAACACACATGGCATCTGAGTACATTCACCAACATGTGCACACCACATACATATACTCTAGCCAGACTGACCTATTCGGAGGGCCGTATGAAAAATCACCATTTGTATAGGTCAAAACCAGCCGAATATCAGCATTTTATTTGAGTCACTTGTCATCTGTGGCTCTCATCTTGTCTCTCCACCCAGAGCACCTTTTTTTTTTTTTGCCTGCCAAAACCATACTCACGCTTTAAAACCCAGTGTATTTAGACACTCCTTCCTAGAAAAGTCCTCTTGGGCATTCCCACCATGTCCTCCACTTTCCACTTGGGCTTTGCTTTGATGACACTCTTCTGTATTTCCAGTGTACCCTCCGCCTGCCTTCTTTTTGATACTTTTTGCACTATTTCATAATGGTTGCCTTACCTGTTATCCTCTCTAGTCTGTATGCTCCTTGAGGACACACAGGGTCTTGTTTGAACGCGTATTCCTAGGACCTTGCCCAGTACTGGCATATTGTGATTCTCAATAAGTTTGATGAATGAATAAATGAGATGAATGAGAAGATGGGTGCACAGGATAACAGGGGAAGGGAAAAGAATCATAGATAGGGGAGCTGGGGCCAAGACTTCTACAGTAGCCAAGAAGGAATGAGTTTTCATTTTATTAGGAGGTGCATAGGTAAGATGTTGGGAAATACTTCAGGGATTCTATGAGATGCTGTGTTGATCAAAGACATTCTCAGTCTCTGCTATTAAAAACAAAACAACTTTTTCCCTAGAATGTATTTTTGTGGCATAGAGTAGACCCTCAATAAATAATTATTGAATTTTAAAAGTGAATATGGAAAGACTATTTGAGATTAGTTTTACCTAAGGGTAAAGCAATTAACTAGTAAGAATAGTTGTTTTTTACTATTTAGTTTTATTTTACATTATTTTATTCCTACAACTGTGAAATTTGAAAATGAGGAAACTGAGGCTCAGAGAGGTGTGTCCTATTCGGGATCACCCAGCTAATGAGAAAGAAATTCAAACCCAAGTCTCTCTCACCCCAAAGCCTATGTTCATGCCAACGATGCTACTGCAGGCTCTCCATTCTCAGAGATCTTCATGAGTTGGAGAAATAACCATATCATCTCAAAGATTTTGAAATAACATAGTTTAGAATCAGGGCCAAGCATATGTGACATGAGTATCTTTCAAGTCAAGGCTTCTATGATACCATGATCTCTTCTTCTTTAAAGTCCTAGAGTCTTTTAAAATGGTGCTCGGCGATATATATTTGTAGGGTCATGGTAGATTAATTCAGTCATTCAACAAATCATTAGTAATAACTTACTGTGTGCCACATCTCACACCAAGCTCAGGAGATACAGTGGCAAATATGTGTGTTCCCTGCCAACCTGGAGGACTGCTCAGATTCTGCAGAGACAGCATCAAGCCTGCAGGTGCCAGATGGGCATCTTAGCTGAATGAATCAAGCAAAGATGAGAGAACAAGACTGGCTGCCTCCATGTTTTGAGTTTGAATGCACTTTAATGACAAGCATAATGAGTGTTCTGATCCTCCTGCTGTTACTGACAGCCCCAGTCTTATAGGTAAATTGAATATCAAATATAGGAGCACACACATGCACGTACACAGAAGACTAACATGTCAAAAAGGGATACAATCCTGAAGACCTGTTAATCCATTTATTTATTTGATCTTAGCATTTTGAACACCTACATGAGTCAGGCCCCATGCTGGTCCCAGCTACTGCACAACTAACAGTCTCTGCTCTTTAGGGGCTCACAGAACAGTGTGGGAGATGGTCTAGTGTGTAAAAAATTATACTTATTTATGATCAGTACACTAACCGAGGGAGGAATCAAGTGTTCCAGAAGAGAAGAGGGAGCAACTAGTTCAGGCTTTGGAGGGTACAGGAGAGTGTGTAGATGAGAAAGCGTTTCCCCAAAACAGCATTGTGTTATCTGGATCCTAAAGGTTGCATGGGCCTTACAACTGGAGAAGGGGTGCACGAGAGCCTCACCCACGGGGAAAGGAAGATGAAAAAAAGGGCAAGTGCTCAGTGACTTGTTGCTAAAGGAAGACTGTTGGGTAAGTGGAATCATTCATTCATCGATTCATTCATAAAACACTGAAGCCTATCATGCTGTTATGGACTGAATGTTTATGTCCTTCCCTGGCCCCTCTCAATTACTACGTTGAAACCCTAATCTCTGTGTGGCTGTGTTTGGAAGGAAGTAATTAAAGGGAAATGAGGTGGGGTGTTCATTTAAAGTTAAAGGGTGGGGCCCTCATGAAACAGAATTAGCATCCTTTTAAGAAGAGCCACCAGACAGCTCACACACACTTTCTCTCTGTGCACAGGCACTGAGGAAAAGTTGTGTGAGGACACAGCAAGAAGGTGGCCACCTGCAAGCCAGGAAGAGAGCCCTCACCCAAAACTGACCTTGTAGGCACCTTGATGTTGGGCCAGTAGCCTCTAGAACAGTGGAGAAATAAATTTCTGTTGTTTAAGCCATCCAGTCTATGGTATTTTGTTATGACAGCCCAAGAAGACTAATATCTATGTTCCTAACACTGTACCAGGTTTGGAGTAATCAAAGACAAAGAAGACCACTCACTTCTCTCCAAAGCTCATAGCTATAAAGATAATATGTTGATCATATTCTCTATGATCAACAGAGAAACAATGGCTAAGATAAAACTTCTGGTAGATTAAGTGATCACCTGCTTGAAATAATCATGATTTATTTTAAGTGAACAATTTTATCTGGTCTTAGTTAACCATGTGAGTATAATTTAAGGATGCGATGTGGGAGCCATTCATGATGTTTACCAGTATTTCAATTTCTTCTCATTCTCAGCAAATTCCACCCCCATTCCCTGGCACTTAAAGTTAGTTGGGGCTATATGATTTGCTTTAAAAAATGAATTGTGAACAAAAGTGACAGGTATCACTTGCAGGCAGGAGCCTTTAAGAACCAGTGAGTGGTTTGCCAAATTTTATTCCCCTACATAGCAAACATCAACATTCCAGGTGAGAGATAGTCTATCAGTCCAAATCTGAGTGAGAAAATCAGGAGCAGAAGCCCTAAGATGAATAAGCAGCACGAGTAAGAAAAGAAGCTTTTGTGTTTTAAGCTACTGAGATTTGGGATTTATTCATTATTGCAGCATAATACAGCCTAACATGACTGATATAAGTAAAGAACAAGATGTTACTCATTCTGACCCCAGTAGATATTTTGGAATATTAATTTTGCCACTTGAAGCCCTAAGAGTGACCTACTGTCAGGGGGTCAAGAGACTGGACTTCCAGTTTCTGCTCTGCGTGGGCGCTGCATTCATCCACCACCAGGTTATAAAATACATTAATGGATTTCCTTATAAGCAATGAACAGTCAGGATTTTACCTCCTCATCTACCTTCATCCTTCATATAAAACCTGTTAGCAAAGAGGCTCCTGTGTGAAGCTCTGTCTTTCAGAGACTCAAACTATAAAAGGGCATGGCTTTCTAATCTTCAGAGGATTTTTGCCCTTTCATGTCCTTTTTGTAGCCCCAAGAGCAATGGACTCTGGAATTGAGTGTTTGGCTTTTAGTCCTGGCTGTGCTACTTTCTAGCCATGTGGCCTTGGATAAGTTACTTTATCTCATGAAGACTTTGTTTTCTCACTTGTAGAATGCAAATAACGATAGTGCCTGTCTCACTGGGGATGTTTTGTAAATTGAGATAATGCACATATAGCTTAATAAATAGTAATTATTATTATTGTTGGTGCTCTCATTATTATTTCACCAGCAGGATAGGCTTAAAATCAAATGTCAAAAATCTTTATCACAAAAGCCATGCCTATTCTTAGAGAGTTTACTTATGGATTAGCTAGGAGATAGGGCTTTGTAGTAAAGGAACTTTCAGCTCATGCTCAAAGTTTTTGGTCCTCCAGCCACACGGAGCTTCTTAAGGAGATCACAACCTCTCAGAAAGGTTCCATTCCAATGGGAGTTCTGCCACCAGAGGACCCAAGTTAAAGCAAGTGGCGATGCAGGGTGTGTGGCTTCTGGACACTTTGGGAGCCACCTTGTTTGTATGACTTCTTTTCTGGATGTTTAGCAACTGACTCTTTGGAGAAAGATTATCTCCTGTTTGAAAGTAACCTGACCACCTGTCAAAACTGGACTTGTGAGAGGAATTGAGTGGCTAGCCCTGGGCGGTCTGGCCAGACTCTCATTTGGTGGCTGCTTTACTCCACATCAACTTGGCTTCTGGCCCCAACCCTCTTCTGAGGCTCTGACGATGTGACCGAAAGAGCTTCTGGGATTCACCCAGGACAGCCTAAGAAACAGTAAGTGTGATTGACGCAGAAGCTCTGTGATGGTCACTGTGATTAGAGAAAGGATCTTCTATTCGAGGAAAAGTGGCAACCAAGAAGATTAGAAAAATGGCAAGGACGCTATAATTCTGCCCTAAGTCCTTTCGGTCACTGACAACATTCTTGATCACTGGAACTTAAAATATAATGATTTGATAAACTTCTAAAGGTGTTTACCAAGTGCCAGGCCATGTGCTATGGACCAGTGATACAATTATTTCTAAGGCCTTATTTTTCTCTACAAGGAGGTCATCGTCTTTTAATCATTCAACGATCTATTCGTTCAGTACATTTACTGATGCCCATTAGATACATTTCTAATCTTTCTAAGATTAGAAAGCCATACCTTTTACAGTTTGAGTCTCTAAAGGACAGCACACGCCAGGCACCACTGTACTGGTTATAGAATGCTGAACAAAACAGAAAGCTTTCTGCCCTTATGGAGTGTAAAGTCTAGCGGCATATCTAGAAACAGTAAGCACAAACAAGTAAACAATAATGTCTTAATACTATTTTTATGTCAACAAAGGAAAACGCATAACAAAGGACATGTGATGGGATCAGGGCGCAACATACAAACCAACACCAGTAGCACCCTGGGAAAGGCACACATACAAAAGGCTTTCAGTGTACCCACACTGCTGACTGCAGGCACAGACTGTGTGTGGGGAGATGCCCATATAGAAACCCAGGTGCTCAGGAATGACATACACCAACACACATACCTCCTAGAAGTATTTTCTCAGACTACAAACCATTAGGGATCTAAATTTCTGACAGTGAAAATTTTACTTTTTAGTGTTTCTGTAATGATATAGATACATGAATTATTTTGTAGTTCAGTTATTCTACAAATATTAAACTATTTTATCATATGGTACTTATTGAAGTGAGCAATTAACACATCGTGCCTCTTCTTGCAAGCTCTCTCTGACCACTTGCCTACACCCCCTATGAATCTTCTGTGATTCTCTTCTATATTCCATTATTTCTTATGCATACCTTTATCATCACAATTTTCACACTTTCATAATTGCTGATTTGCTTTGCTTTTTTAATCTTCTGGATTGTGAACATCTTGAAGTCAGAGACTATCTTAATTGTCTCAATATGCCTAGTGCTTAACTATCTTAGTTTGGGTTTCACAAAAAGCAGACCCTAAGATCAGCATTCAAGTGCAAGCAATTTATTTGGAAGATGGTCCCAGGGAACACTAGGAAGGGAGTGTGGAGGGAAACAAGGAAGGGAACAAAGCTCATAAGGAGCATTTTATTAAGCAAGTTACCAAGTCTCTCTGGAGAACTTCAGGAAGCCACATGGACCACATCCCAGCATTATCCCTCAGATGGGTGAGGAAGCTGGGGTATTTATCCACCTTCCCATCTGTTGTTGGTTGAGGGCTACTCCAAGGGAATGAACCCTCCAGCATGTCTGGTTTGTTCTCCCCACAGGCCAGGCATGCTTGTGGAATCTGAAAGATCCCTCGGGCAGAGTCACAGGTGCTTTCTATAAGCAACCTTTAGACCATGGAAGCGAGTGCCAAGGAATATGAATGGAGTGTCAACTAGCATCTGATGGCACCCAAAGGTAGGCTTTGGTGGCTCAAAGCTTTGCCCATGGAGCCCACACTAAAATGTAAAATGTATTCCTTAACAAGTTGCTCTGCTTGGCTATTTTGTTTGTTTCTTTTCTTTCTTTTCTTTTCTTTTCTTTTTTTTTTTTTTTGAGATGGAGTCTTGCTCTGTCACCCAGGCTAGAGTGCAGTGGCGTGATCTCAGGTCACTGCAACCTCTGCCCCCTGGGCTCAAGTGATTCTCTTGCCTCAGCCTCCCGAGTAGCTGGGATGAAAGGTGTGTGCCACCATGCCTGGCTAATTTTTTTTTTGTATATTTAGTAGAGATCGGTTTCACCACATTGGCCAGGCTGGTCTCAAACTCCTGACCTCTGCCTCCCAAAGTGCTAGGATTACAGGCGTGAGTCACCTACCAGCTGGGATATTTGTTTCTGCAGTCATCATGATCAGAACTACGTTGAGAGCAGAGTGTTATTTTAACCCCTCCACTCTCCTTGGACTAGTTCACATGCAAAGAAATCTCCTGTTAGTGGAGTGAATCTGTCTGTGTTTTCTCACCTGCAGGTGTTGGGGACTCAATTACTATGCTTGCTAATATGTTGTTACTTTCTGAAGATGTAAATTATAGCAGGTGCTGCTTATGAATTAGATTTAATAGCAATGCATCCAACTCGTTTGTTAACTTACACACGGTCAGATGAGGCCTCTTCATTTGATCCTCCAGAGAGAGGACGACCAGCCTCCTTGGGACTTCTATATTTTTGGAAGTCTCTTCTGGTTACCCTTTGTGTTTGAAAGTGATAGTGATGATATCACTCCAGGACTTAACCTGAATTTGAGCTTCTTGTGGCAAAGTGTACATGAACAACCCCAATCAGGACCTAAACCAATAAAATATTACTCAATATTAGGATGTTGAGTAATAGGATTGCTTTCAAGAAATAGGACTCCAGAAAAATAACGCAGTAATTCCAATGTGTCTAATGTCTTCATGCCTGTGACTTCGCTGGAGCAGTACGGTGTAGTGGATAAGAGTACAAACTGGGTTCTGTGTCTGTTTCTTCATCTGTAAAATGGGGGTGATAATAGTTCCCATTTCTTAGGGAAGATTAAATGAGTTAACACATGTAGCACATGTAGAGAATTTTGAACAATGCACAGCTCTTTAAATAGTTCCCAGCACTATTTTAAACACTGAGAGATCCAAGAGTGATTGATTCATTCAACAATTTTTTTTTTTTGGAGACAAGGTCTTGCTCTATTGCTCAGAATGGAGTGCAGTGACATGATCATGGCTCACTCCAGCCTTGACCTCCTGGGCTCAATCCTTCCACCTCAGCTTCCGAGTGGCTGGGACTACTGTTATATGCCACCATGCTCCCAATTTTCTGTTTTTGTTTTTTGTAGAGTGGGGGTCTCACTATGTTGCCCAGGCTGGTCTCAAACTCTTCAGTTCAAGTGATCCACCCCCAGTCTCGGCCTCCCAGAGTGCTAGGATTACAAGCGCGAGCCACCACACCTGGCCTAAACAAATACTTTTGAGTGCCACCTCTGTGCCAGTCACTGTATCAGGTGTGGTGATACAACAGGGAACTAAATAAACCTGGCCTTAGAGAATTTACATTTTACCTAGTAGTCTGGGGAACACAGATTACTAGGATGGGCAAAGACCCCCAGGTGGCAGGGAAGCTTCCTGGAATTGAGGACTGCACCAAGACCCTGGAGACTGGTCGTAGCTAGGCAAAGGGTGTGCCAGGCAGGGGATCGCGTCCACCAAGTTCTGGAAGTCCAAGATGATATAAGAGGGACAGAGTAGTTCACTGTGGCTATGAGATGGAGGGAAAGGGATGGTGACAGAGGAGGTAGGTCACGAAGGGCTTCTTAGCACCGTTGAAGTGCAGCTGTGTCTCCTGGGAGCAATTGGGTTGGAAGGAGGGAGGAAACGCCCCATGCTTAGTCTGGATTACTCTTTTGACACTTCTCCCACCGGGCCTTACATTGTAATCTCTTACAGCACAAAATACATGTGTACCTTTTTCCATTTACATTGTGAATTCCTCGAAGGCAGAAATCACAGGTCTTTTATTTCCTCCAAACCACCCTAGCCACTGGCAGCTTTGTTGGTATTTGAGCCCTCACTAACCATCTCTTAGCACCTCTGGCATAATTTGATTCCAGCCTTATTCTCCGTTACCTGCTGTGGACCCCAAGACCCTGTCTTGCTCTTGTGAGACCTCCTCTGCACTCTGTCCTGAGGTTACAACCGAAGTTTTGATGGTCTTCTCCTGGGACTCCTGCTCCTGATCTCCCATCCTCATTCCCTGCAGCGATTTTGTTCCCACTCACCAGACTTTCCCTCTCCCCTCGGTGTGAATGTCTTGCCCAGCCCAGCTGTTGTGATTTTTTACTCTCTAAATAAAGTGCAGTGGACCAGCCATGGCTTTGGAGTCACCCAGATCTGAGTCTGAATCCCACCCCCTAGATGTGTGGTCTTTTGCAAGCTACTTAATCTTTCTGGGCTTCATTTCTCTCACTTATAAAATGAGGCTAATACTACTTAGCTGCAGGGTTATTGTTATAAGAATGAAGTAGTGGTTATGTAACTAAGATGTTCATTAAATGATGATACCCGCGTCCCTGCCAATACAGATACAGTTGGCATCCTTGTACCTG
This sequence comes from Cheracebus regulus, assembly GCA_963574635.1. Taxonomy (NCBI): domain Eukaryota; kingdom Metazoa; phylum Chordata; class Mammalia; order Primates; family Pitheciidae; genus Cheracebus; species Cheracebus regulus. The sequence continues at coordinate 10,762 of CAUYQU010101924.1, read as the reverse complement.
TATCAGCAGGGATGCAGGTATCATCATTTAATGAGCTATACAATGGTACCATCCCTGGTTCCAAGTCCGAAACTCTCCACATCTGTACTTTCTCGTTGTAACTGATTCAGTTCCCAGAAATCTTGTAAAATAGTCAATTAGGGTCAATGAAAGATAATTTCTTGGCACAAAGTGCTCCCTTTTCAAGAACATCCTGCATGTAAGTTACTTTCATTCTAGGCCGTTAAGACATTTTTCAAACTTAACCTGTAGATAGTAATCTCAGACCTAGGAGACACATCAGCAGTGATAACGAAAAGAGAGGAAGCAATTCTGAAGTTGTTTTTTTCTAGAGTAACATGTGTACAGCATCCAGAACAATTAGATCCCGATTGCCAGGCCAAATTTCCATCAAGACATGGATGAGTTATAAACCCCTGGAGCATTACGTCCAGGAAACAGCAGCAGCATCCAAGCCCTTTGATGGAATCATAACCTTATAATTAGTCTAAGTCCATTCATTATCACGGGCCTGGGTTGTGTGCATACAAGGGGTGAAGAGTGAGGGACAAGGAAACAAATTAAAAAGCATAAACTGAGAAAGGAAAAGAAATTAAAACCACTTAAAACTCATGAATATAATTACAGGATTTTCTCAACTATAGGAGTTTGGGAAACCCAAACTGATTTCAGGGAGACACTGAATATAGATACAGCTGCAGGGCCGTCTTAGAACTATGAAGTGTGCTATATCTCTCTTCCTGCTCTTTGCCAACTGATTGTCTCTCCCATTTCTGTGTTCTCATAACCTGGGCATTTAAGAGTGAAGACGAGGGCTGGGTGCGATGGCTCATGCCTGTAATCCCAGCACTTTGGGAGGCTGAGGCGGGCAGATCATGAGGCCAGGAGTTCAAGACCATCCTGGCTAACAAGGTGAAACCCCCGTCTCTACTAAAAATACAAAAAATTAGCTGGGCATGGTGACGTGCACCTGTAATCCCAGCTACTTGGGAGGCTGAGGCAGGAGAATTGCTTGAGAGGAGAATTGCCTGGGAGGCGGAGGTTGCAGTGAGCTGAGATCGCACCACTGCATTCCAGCCTTGGTGACAGAGACTCCGTCTCAAAAAAAAAAAAATAAGTGAGGATGAGAAGAAAGGCACGAAGGAATGGAAGGAGGGAAGGAGGGGGAAAGAAGAGAGGGAGACTAACGATTCCCAGAGTTTGTGATCTGTGCCCAGCACTCTGCCAGCTATTCCCTGTCCATTAGCACAGTGTCGGGAACACAGGCATTGGCAGCAGACAGACCTGGTTAGAGTCGTGGCCGTCTTGGGCAAATGGCCTCAGTTTCTTTATATGTAAAATGATGTTGAAGTGACTGGGGTATGAAATAAGGTAATGGATACGAAGGCCTTAATACACAAAGCAAATTATCTCATTTTTCTCTGTTAAAGGGTGAAGTGGGCTATTATCCTCATTTTATGAATAAAGACACTGGCGGCGAGGGACACCGAGTGGATCATGAGCTCCATGAGTGTAAGGCCCATGCCCACCTGGGTTGCTGCTACACCCAGCATGAGGCAGTGAGGCCAGGAAGGCTTCACTAAGTGTCTGTGGTTGGGAGGGAGTTCAAATTTCACACATCTGGATCCAAGGCCAGGATCCTTCCCAATGCCATGTTGCTGGCCCCAAGTAACCCCCTGTCTTTGTGGGTAGAGGTAGAGTAGAAAGCACATGTTTGAGGACCAAACAGCCAGGGTTCATGTCCCAAGTTATATAACTTGCTGTGTGAGCCAACTAGTTATATGTTTCTGATCCTCTTCGTGTCCTCACCCTCCTGAAAGAGTCCCTTAGTCTTTTTGATAAAAGACTCTCAGAGGGAGCCAAAAGAAAAGTATTATTTTAGGGCCAGATCCTTAAAGAAGAGTTCTATCCCTGGAGATCAGTATAATAGTGACAGAAAAGAAAAACCTCAGGGAAAGGGTTAGGATGTTTTGCCTAGGGTTTGTTTTATTAGACGGGAACGGAAAAAAAACAAAAGAAGAAATATGGAAAGGGAGCTAATAATTATTGAGCAACCATTGTGCACTCATTGTGCTTGGTGTTTTATACCTAATGTCTCATTTAATCCTCATAAAAGTTCTGTAAGAAAGATTCCCATTTTACAGATAAGAAAACCGAGGCTTAGAAAGGTTAAGCACCTTGGCCAGTTTAACTGGTCTTGTTAAATGGCAAAAAAAAGCTTATTTCCAGGTTTGTTTTGCTCCAAAGCTCACGTTCAGCTACCTCTCTTTAAGGTAAAAGAAAATAAAAACAGGTTTGTCAGGCTCTTAGTTTTTCCAAAAAGTTTCATCTTCTATTGAGTGTCCATTGGGAAGTGATTTATCTTTGTTTGGAAACAACACCCACACCCATGCTCTGCTCTTTTCACCTGACCTGTTTTTAATGCTACCCACCTAGCAATGCAATGTGGAGTCTGCAGGTGTCTGGTCTCTGGAATTTTATTTCATGGTCAGGCTACAGGTCTGTGACTACTTTTAGAAACAATGATTTGTGTTCAATGTGAGTTTTTGTAGCAGATATATAAATAAACATAATCTTTCTATTTTAAAATATAATATTGATTCTGTTTCTTATAACACAAGAGAAAAGTAAGTGAGAAGTCAGGGTGCTGGCGTAAAAATTGAACCCTGTAAAGTTTACAGGCAATCTACAGTGAAGCTAAATCTAACAACCATGAAACAAAAAATAGCACAATCACTTTACAGGGGTTCTCTGGGCAACTCCGGAATTCAAGTGTTCAAATTCAGCCTGTGTAATAAAAGGGAGTTTATGATGGTTTTGCAATTGAGGCAGAAGATGGAGAAAAGAACACTTGTATTAGGGAGCATCCTAAAACCAAAAGCCTCACCAGGAAAGTTTACTAGGTGTGAAAAGTTTGTTTTAAAGAGGAGGGATATGAAACCATAAGGTGAACAAAATATCTCATTAACCCAGACAGTTCTAGAAACATTTTGCATGCATGCATTCATTACTACAGCAAATTTTTATTGGGCACTTACTATAGGGACAAGTAGTATGTCCAGCACAGGGGATGTAGAGTAAACAGGCATGCTCCCTGCCCTCAAGAATCTTATCATCTGAGGGGTGGGGCAAATATATGAATGGTGATTATGGCACAAATGCTATACTTGAGATCATATAAGAGCAATCATAGCTAATATTCGTTAGGTGCGTTAGGTGCTTATGACAATGCCATACTCGGTTTTAAGCCCTTTCTATGTTATTAACTCAGTACTCCTCACAAGGGCTCTATGAAGTAGGTAATGTTATTAACACCATTTTACAGACAAGGCTAGGTAAGGTAAAGGACTTGCTCAAGGTGAGAAAATAACCAATGCAGAAAGGCTCATGAGAGTATGTTGGAGGGATGGACGGACTCTCCCTGAAGGCAGAAAAGATGCATGCAACCTGGATCTTAAGGAAGGAGGAGGAGTTTTCTGGATGCAAAGTGAAACAAGGAAGCATGTTCTAGACACGGGGAACAGCACGTATCGAAGCAGGAGGGAGCTCACGAGCGTGGTGTTTCTGGGAACTGAGAACTTCCGTGCGTGACGAGCACAGGACCCACGACGCATGGAAGTCAGGATGGGACAGGCTGTGAGGGGCTTTATGAGTCATGGTAAGCAGTTTGAGCAAGAAGGGTCCAAACGAGGATTTTAAATAAGGGACTTAAGACGGCTTTGTCGTTAACTTTGTCAGAGTGTTCTACAGGTGAGAAGATTTGAAGTGGGGACAAGATAGGAGGCTAAACTAATATCCAGATGAGCGGTGGTGGCCTGAACGAGGCCGGTGACTGGGAGCATTCTTGAAAGACAATTTGAGACATTTAAGAACAAGGTGCTTATAGTTCCATAATGATTTTTCTGCTTGTATTTCTTCATACTATGTGGGAAGTATCACGAAACCAATCCTTGGATTGGTAGGTACTAAAGAAACTGGTCAAGTGACTTTATCGAATGCACCTGGACTCAAGCATTCATTCTTACCTAACAACAGTAGTACATTTTTTTTTTTTTTTTTAAGACGGGGTTTCACCATGTTGGTCAGGCTGGTCTTGAACTCCCGACCTCAGGTGATCCACCTGCCTTGGCCTCCAAAGTGCTTGGATTACAGGCATGAGCCACCACGCCCGGCCAGTAGTACATATTTTTAAAGGGTTTTCTGTAGTACCTGGTACATAGTAGATGCTCAAACTTACACACACACACACACACACACTCTCTCTCTCTCTCTCTCTCTCTCTATTTAAAAAGCCAAATAATTTGGGAGCCACCCTGAAACCTCAAAGCTAAAAGTCATTTATGTAATTGAGAACAATTTTTACTAATCTGTAAGGTGCCATTTTCATTTAGTTGTAAAGTAAGAGTTGGTTGTGTTCCATTTTAAGGAAAACGAGAGTTAACTCTTCCCTTGGCATAAAACATTACACCTCACCCTCTCATTAGGCTTAATAAATTATCTCTGTCATCCCCTTTTATTGACAGGAAAACTGGGCACCAGAGAAGACAAGACACCCGCCCAAAGCCACACAGCAAGATGATATAGAAAAAGTAAAATATTTACGTATCCACCTTGCGGCCCCTCTAATGCTGCTTTTCCTCCACTTTAAGAGAAAGTTAGAAAATTACGGATAGAAACGGAAAGCAAATTCTGCATAAAGGAAAACATTTTTTAAAAATACAAATGTGGCCTAATTTAATTTCCAATCCATGTCTCCACCTTCGGCTTTGAAAAAAAGGTTAAAATGCAATTCTCTGAAACGAAGTTATTCGATAGAGGAATATTAACCTCTTCGCCCCTTGTACTTCGACTCGTTTTATCTCCTTTTCATTTTTGTTTGTGGGTCTATTCATTTTGGTGAGGCCAGGCACGTTGCTAGGTAACGGGCGCATCACGGGCCAGCATGTTCGTTTGCCTGGGTGGCAGGCTTCCCTAGCGCTAGCTGCCGGCAATGCAGTCTCTCACAAAAAGCATTTATCACCGGGCAGGCACAGTAATGGCCACTCAGTGGAGGGGAAATTGAGCTGACCCGAAGGCCAAAGCTGTTAGGGAGACTGGTGGGAAGGGTAAGAGGGTCACAACACCCTTTTCCCACCCACTTAGTGGGCAGTAAGCGGGAGAACAGCCCAGCCACTGTTTTCACTAACATATCCTGAGGCTTTGCACCTGAAATAAATGTTTGCTTGACATTAACGATAAAAAAAGAAGAGGCAAAAAAAATAAAATCGGTTTGCTTCAAGAACAATGAACAGTGTGATTTAAAGTTAGCCAGAGTTCCCTCAAGATTTGATTTTGGTAGTTATGCTGAAAGGGAGATTTGCAGAGAAGGAGGTGGGATGGGGGGCGTCCTAAATAATGAGTACGTTCTGATCGTGAGTCCTAAATAATGAGTACGTCCTAAATAATGAGTACGTTCTGATAAATAAAGGTTCCGAACCTTTATCTAGCTCCTTGAATTTAAAAGGAGAGAAGTCTAAATATGCATGCCTTTTAATTTTTCCCCCATAAATGGCATCAGTTTTACAAGTATGAATGTTGGTCCTCACCAAATTGATATTATTTTATAAATACCTGTTTCAAATTTCTGTGTAATTAAACAATGACACTTACCTTCCATATTTATTTATGTTAGCATGAGATAAAGTTTAAAATGCAAACCGGACATTTAAAAAATGTACTTAAATATACTTTTGCAACGTTGTGTAACAACATGTAATTGAACACGATGCTTTCCTATACAATATTATGGATTTTTCTGGAAATATTATTCAGATTTTATTGCCTTTTTTTCAGAATTATTTTACATGAATGAATACAGAACAAAGAAAGTTGTCCTTACAAAAACAAGAAAAACATAAGTAATCCCTGGAAGGATGAAGATCATTGTAAACTGTACAAAGGTTATACACAAAAATGTTTTATTTTAACAGTGTAGTCTTGGCAAGATTCAATTGTGGAAGAAGAGAAGTTCCTTCCCTAGACCATTTATTTTTTGCAATCAACTATAAGTCATGCCATTTTGTGTTAAAACTTGAAAAATTATATGAGGGATCTAAATACCCTTGTATTAAAAAATAGGCACTAAATATTATTTAGCATTTCATTTAAAATTATCTGCATTATTAAACGTTACGTAGTTCCAACATTCTACTTTACTTGAGTGCAAACTCTTATATTCCAAATGAAGAACATATAACCCTCAGAAATCCTCATTTCAAATATTATATTAATATTTTGACCAAATATTCTTCTCTCTCTCAGACCCAGTTTTCCCCCAGAGGGGATGGTAAAATCCACCCCAACTACCTCCCTGAGTAATTGTGACAACCAGATGAGATGTTAGCTGTGAAACGCTTTACAGATGTGAAAACACAATTTTATTATTGTGAAAAATAAAAATGTTTGGAGAAACTGAAAGGAGGAAAGGTAGGTTTTCAACAGCACTCAATATTCTCTCATTTTTGATAGAATTAGGCTTCTTGCCTTCTGTGCAATGCCAAAGTTATAAGCCCATTAGAGCCAGTCTGATGTTTTTGACCAATTAGCCTCACTTTGTACATAGGCAAGAGGAATTGCTGCAGCTTTTCTTCAGAAATGGAACAGAGTTAAGAGCACGATAGGAAGCCCTTTTCTTCACTCTGGCTCCACTGCTTTCAAACAACAATATTTAACCAACAAAAGAAGAGACCAAGTCAATCTCAGTTTTAGTGATTCCCCTGAAAGTCATCAAATAAAAATGTGAACTTTAAAATTGATCAGGATTAATTTCACTGACACTGTATCATAACATATATCTCTTTAGAGACTCATTTGTTGGGCTGCAGATGCAAAGAAAGTAAGGAAAGAAATAAATCAGAACACAATAAGGCAATTAGACTTTTGCCATTGATAGAATACTAAAAATGTCTGATTTCTCAAAGCATTAATGAACAGAAGTAAACATAAGTCTTATATTTTCTTACAAAATGCCTAGAGAGATGAAGATTAAAATAATAACCAAGACCATGTGTATCAATAAATATAATTTATAAATATTGCCCCATTGCCAGATGATGCTATTTCATTTGCTAATTTGAAGAGTGCAACAGCAAGGGATGATTTATCAATGTAAGTGCCACCCTGATGCATAACTGCTGTTCTCAACTCTGTGGACACCTTCTCACACAGATGAGTGAATTTTAGTGAATCAGAAGTACAGTTTAATAAGAAAAGTTATTAAAGTTTTCCCTGCAGTCATTACCTTCAATTTCAAATTAAACAAATATTTTTATAATATTTTTCTTCACAGTGAACTCAATCCCAATGTGGTTATAATAAGAAAAATAGTTACCAGCCTATGTCATCGCTCTAAGTGCTTATACACATTATCTCATTTAATCCTGACAATAGCTCTATTAAGTGGATAGAATCATCTCCATTTACAGAAGAGAAAAGTGACTCTGAGAAAGGTATGTCAACTTGGTGGTTTTGTTTGCTCGTTTTAAAGAGACAGAGTTTCACTCTGTTCTCAAGGCTGGAGTGCAGTGGTGTAATCACAGCCCACTGCAGCCTCAAATTCCTAAGCTCAAATAATCCTCCTGCTTCAGTCTCTCAAGTAGCTAGGAATACAAGTGCCTGCCACAATGACAGGCTAATTAAAAAGAAAAATCTGTAGAGACAGCGTCTTGCTATGTTACCCAGGCTGGTCTCAAACTCCAGCCCTCAAGTGATTCTCCTACCTCGGCCTCCCAAAGTATTGAGGTTACAGGTGTGAACTACCATACTTGGCCTCAGCCTGGTTTTAGTAATTGTCAGAGTCAGCATTTGAACATTTTCAACTCCAAAATATGTGCTCATAATCAATTTAATTACTTCAAAACATGTGCTTGAAAGTCTTGGGAATCAAAGTTCTTTTAAGACAAACTGTGATGTTAATTACAGAAGCTGTATAATTTAACACGTGCTAATATATGAAAAGTTAAATTTTGATCAAAGAATTTTAGCAGTGAGAGAACCTCCACAGCCATCAAAATCAAACCTTCATCTCTGAGATAAAGAAGCTGAGATGACAGAGGATATGATGTACCTAGAGGTACATCTAAGATTACTAAATAGGCACATGATTAACTGATTGTTCCACCAAATAAGTCACTGTAAACTTGCCTCAAATGGCTAGTATGTTTAAAATATCTTTCACTACACAACATTTCCACCTACATGAAAATATCAAGGAAACACATCTGCTGCAAGATGAGACAGAGCTGTACATGCATACCTCAGAGATATTGCAGGCTTGGTTCCAGAATACCACAGTAAGGCAAATATGGAAATAAAGCAAGTCACAGGATTTTTCTGGTTTCCCAATGCATGCAAAAGTCATGTTTATATTATGTATATAATACATATATATACATATATGTGTATACATATACATATGTATATATTACATAAACATAATATAATATGTTTATATTATGCTGTGGTTTATTAAGTGTGTCTAACATGATGTCTAAAAAAAAGTACTTACCATAATTTTAAAATAATTTCTTGCTTAAAAAATGCTAACAAACATCTGAGGCTTTAGTGAGTTGTAATCTTTTTGCTGTGGAGGGCCTTGCCTTGATGTTGATGGCTACCGACTGATCAGGGTGGTAGCTGCTGAAGGCTGGGGTGGCTGTGGCAATTTCTTAAAATAAGACAATTCAGTGTGCTACATGGATGGACTCTTTATGAAAAATTTCTCTGTAGCACGTGATACTGTTTGATTGCATTTTACCCACAGCAGAACTTCTTTACCCTGTTGCTGCTCCATCAACTAAGTTTATGAAATATTCTAAATTTTTTATTGTCCTCTCAACAATGGTATAGCATCTTCCAATCTGCCAGAAGTAGATTCCACCTCAGAAACCACTTTCTTTGCTCATTTATAAGAAGCAATGCCTAGTTTGTTCAAGTTTTATCATGCGATTGCAGCAATTCAGTCATACCTTCAGGCTCCATTTCTAATTCTACTTCTCTTGCTATTTCTACCACATCTGCAGTTCCTTCCTTTACTGAAGTCTTGAATCCCTCAAGTTCATCCAAGAGGGCTAGAATCAACTTCTTCCAAACTCTTATTGATCTTGATATTGTGATCCCTTTTTGTGAATCACAAATGTTCTAATGGCATCTAGAATGGTGAATTCTTTCCTGAAGGTTTTCAATTTACTTTGCCCAGATCCATCACATGATTCACCATCCATGGTAGCTATAGCCTTATGAAATGTGTTTCTGAAATCATAAGACTTCAAGGCAGAAATCACTACTTGATCCATGGGCTGCAGTATGGATGTTTTGTTAGCAGGCATGAACACATTTATCTCTTTGTATATCTCCATCAGAGCTCTTGGGTGACTAGGTGCATTGTCAATAGCAGTAATCTTTTGAAAACAATCTTTGTTTCTGAGCAGTAGGTCTCAACAGTGGACTTAAAATATTCGATAAACAATGCTGTAAACAGACGTGTTATCCAGTATTTGTTGTTCCATTTCTAAGAGTTCCACACTAAGAGTTGTTTAGTGTAGATCATCAATGATCTTAGTGAGATCTTCTGGACAGTGTGCTGAAGCTTCTACATCAGCACTTGCTGCTTCACCTTATACTTTATGTTACAGAGATGGCTTCTTTCCTAAAACCTCATGAACCAACCTCTGCTAGCTTCCAAATTTTCTTCTACAGCTTCTTTACCTCTCTTAGCCTTCATAGAATGGAAAAAACATCAGGATCTTGCTCTGGATTAGGTTTTGGCTTAAGGGGAGATTATGGCTGGTTTGATCTTCTATAGAGACCACTCACACTTTCTGAATATCAACAATAAGGCAATTTTGCTTTCTTACCCTTGTGTTCACTAGAGTGGCACTTTTAATTTCTTGAAGGAAATTAAAAGTGCCATTAAATTCAGAACTTGGCTAACTGTTTAACTGAAGAGGTCTAGCTTTTGGGCACTCAGCATTTGACATGCCTACTTCACTAAGCTTACTCAAATTTACCTTTTGATTTAACATGAGAGATGTGGGACTCTTCCTTTCACCTGGATGCTTAGAGGCCATTGTAGAGTTATTACTTGGCCCAATTTCAATATAGTTGTGTCTTAGGGAATAGGGAGGCCCAAGGAGAGGGAGAGAGATGGAGGGAATGGCCCAGTCAGTGGAGCAGTCGGAACACACACTACACTTATGGATTAAGTTCTCTGTCTTATATGGACACGGTTTGTGTGTCCCAAAACAATGACAATGATGACATCAAAGATCACAGCTTACAGACCACCACAACAAATATAATAATGATAAATAAGTTTGATATGTTGTGAGAATTAGCAAATGTGACACAGACATGAAGTGAGCACATGCTGTTGAAAAAATGGAGCCATAGATGGGCATGGTGCTGTGTGCCTATAATCCCAACTACTCAGGAGGCTGGTGTAGGAGAATTGCTTGAACTCGGGAGGCTGAGGTTGCAGTGAGCTGAGATCACACTACTTCACTCCAGCCTGGGTGACAGAGTGAGACTCCATCTCAAAAAAATAAAGAGAGAGAGAGAGAGAGAGAGAGAAAGAGGGAGGGAAGGAAGGAAGGAAGGAAGGAAGGAAGGAAGGAAGGAAGGAAGGAAGGAAGGAAGGAAGGAAGGAAGGAGGAAAATGGAGCCAATAGGCCTGCTTGATGCAAGATTACCACAAACATTCAATCTGTACAGCCACAATGTCAGC
>CAUYQU010101923.1:0-16901 GCA_963574635.1 Cheracebus regulus | reverse complement strand
AAGAATCCATGGCCCAGGCGGCAGCATTCAGTATCGTAAAGATACCCGCTGTGTGGCAGGCTTGGGGCGAGAGCCACTCCTCCTGATAAAGGAGCTGTAGGACCTTGCTCCAGTTCTTGTGGAAGGCTGCCCTCAGACCGGTAATCCATCTTGGTGACTGAACTTTATCAGCTCTTGCTACTGTGCTGCTTGAAAAGCATCTTCCCATAGAACCCATTGAAAGCTGCCAGAAGGTGGCAGTAACCTTGACAGCTCTGTCACTGTTATGTGACTAAAAGCATCCTCCCATAAATCTTCTTAGAAGTAGTTTGCCCATAGATAGAAGTATTGCACACTGCACCCTCTTCACTGCGCACGGGGTTCAAGCCTCGGTGACCTAATGGGGGTGGACCCCTTACTGCACACGGCCCTTGCTTTCGTAGGAACTGGCCCCTTGCTATGCACTGTCCACCTCTTGGACTAGGTGACCTAACGGGGGTGGACCCCATGTTTTATTGCACACGACCCTATCACTATCCTTAAAGGTGATTTCATTCACTGCCCTGCCCCCTAACCTGTACACAATAAATACTCACGCTTCTGGACATTTGGGGCCTCGCCTGACTCCACTCATACGTGGCGTGGCCCCCTGAGCCCAGCTGCGTTTTCCTTGTACTTCTGTGTCCTGTCTCTTTATTTCTTGGATCCTGCACCTCAGCACAGCATAAGGCTCACCCTACGACCCTCTGGGGTCCTCAGCCCTACATCTGGCTCCCAATGTGCCCTACAGAACTTGGAATATGAAGTTTGCAGTGAGCTGAGACCATGCAGCTGGGCTCCAGCCTGTGTGACAGAGCAAGGTTCCATCTCAAAAAAAAAAAAAAAAAAAAAAAAAAAAGAATACACTGCAGAAGCTATTTTTTTTTTTAAATAAGATGGGGTTTCACAATGATGGCCAAGCTGGTCTTAACCTCAGGTGATCCACCCACCTCGGCTTCCCAAAGTGCTAGGATTACAGGCGTGAGCCACTGCACCTGGCCCAAATACCTGTTTTAAGTTAAAGCAGTCACTAAAAATACCTAGGGTCTTTCTTTAGATGAAATTCTACTAGTAACTTTATAAGTCTGAAAAGTTAAGAATGACTATTTAGAAAACCTGGTTTACCTAACAGCACTTTTTGCAGAAGAGAGAAAGAATCTGACTATAAAATGCACCAACAGTTGAGTGAACTGCACTATGCCCTTGTGGCCAGAAAAGCACTTTTTTTTTTTTTTCCTAAAAGGAAGGCAGTCTTTTAGTCTTTTGGAAGTCTAAAGCTTGATTTATAGTAACTTCAAATGTCACTACTTTTGGAAGATGGTAGAAAAACTCTTAGAAAAAATAATTTCAGACATTAGTCATACGGTTGAAATACTCATCCAATATTAATTATTTGTTCCTCAGTAAGAAACTGAATTCTTCAGAGCAGATGCCCTGACTTGCCTCACTCAGGGAGTACAGTGATTACAAACCAAACCGTCAGCTACGTCGGCCAAACGCTTTTTAGGCTGATGGAACACTGGTAGCAGCATCTCCTGTCGCTCCACCAGGCACCACGTTTATCTGGATAAGTAACAGCAGGTCACATCTGACAGATACCAACACTAAGCTCGAACATAGCATGAAAAACCCCAGCAGTGATGTGTGTGCTTTCTCTGGGGTGCCATCTGATGCACATGAAGGCGAACTGAGTTACCACCCTCTGGGGACAGAAGAGTTTGCTTTGCCCTGACTGGTTCTCATTCTAATTAGCAAACCCTAACTTTTTGTTGACAGTGATACTTCTTTTAAAATACTCTTGCCACGTTCATGGTAACAGGAGCCTGTGGATTGCATCACAGGCAGCGCACCTGCAGACTCCTGCAGGCAGATTTCACTGGCAGAGGAAAGGTCCTATTTAGACATACAGTAAGCAGCGGTTCCGAAAACATGAACGACGCTGAGAGCCGTGGCTCACGCCTGGCATTCCAGTGCTTTAAGAGGCTGAGATGGGCGGATCACCTGTGGTTAGGAGCTCGAGACCAGCCTGGCTGACATGGTAAAATCCCATCTCTAGTAAAAATACAAAAAAAAAAATTAGCCATGTGTGGTGCCTATAGCTACTCTGGAGGCTGAGGCAGGAGAATTGCTCGAACCCGGGAGGTGGAGGTTGCAGTGAGCCGAGACAGTACCACTGCACTCCAGCCTGGGCGACAGAGCGAGACTCTATCTCAAACAAATGAAAGACATGCAGGAACTGGGATCTTGATCATGTTCTAAAAGACCTGTTATAATGGAGGAGTGAAATACACACAGCCATGGCCATGAAAACACAAGCTGTGATTCACTGCTCAGTCTGGGCACGCAGGGCCCCTGTGCTGGCAGCTCACAGAGGAGAGTCCCTGGGCAAAAAAGGACCTGCGAGTTTCCCTTCCAGAAGGGCTTCTGCTTCCTAATGGTCCCTCACTCTCCAGTCACAGCGATTCCTCGTCATCTGAAGCAAATCGAGCGCGAGGCAGGGTGTGCAATCAGTCTGCATGTGGACTTCCCAGCTCCCTGTCTGCAAACACAGGCAGGGCTGACTCCAGACACTGCTGCTGCTCCTGCCTCCGTGACTGCAAACAGGGTCCCTGCATCCTCTTCTGAGTCGCAGCTGGCTTGTGGAATTGCAGAACTGTCCCCACTTATTTCAGCCATTCCAGGAGCTAACCTTGGTCCCGGTTTATTTAAAGGATTCACCTGTGCAGTAGCTTCAGATGTATTTATCTGTACATCGGTAGGGGGATCAACCCCTTCTTCAATACCAAGCCATCTTCTCTCTCCAAGCCTATCTTCTTCGCCTTCTGTAGAAACCAAAGATGGATCAAATGTGTCAAAAAATGTTGACTGTGGGCTCACAGGAGCTGTATGCTGTTTAGTCCAATGCCATTTTTGGGCTAAACCTGAGCTCACAGCAGCCTCTGCTTCTGGTCTCAAGCTATCATCCTGCCTCAACCTCCCGAGTAGCGAGGACTGCAGGTATGCACCACCACGCCCAGCTAACTTTTGTGTTTTTGCAGAGCCAGCATCTCGCTATGTTGCTCAGGCTGGTTTTGAACTCCTGAGCTCAAGCGATCCTCCCACCTAGGCCTTGCAAAATTCTGGGATTACAGGTGTGAGCCACCGTACCAGCCTCTTCTGAACATTTTGTCACTATCCAGTGAACTCTGGCTCTGTGTGGAACAGGATTTTTTTCTTCTCACCCTGTGGACCATGTGGAGAGTGGGAATTTCATCACGAAGTCTTGCTCCTGGGATAACAAAAGAATCACTGGCCTTTTCCGTGCTTATTTCAACAATTTGAGAGATTTGGGCTGGCATCATTTTGGTCTCTCCTTAAGAAGTCTTGGAAGGGCTCAATCCCAGTTGTAAGGGAAAATGTTTTTTCTCTTAAGGGATGGCTTTGTTGCTGAGATGAGTCTCCCTATACGGATATTTTTCTCTTTGACAGGGAAACCACTGTGGTATTCATGTCTACACTACAGCTTCCTCCCTTGTGACTGAAGAGACTCTGACACCTGTATGTGAAGTCATTCCATATTTCCTCCATGCTATCCAGTGGCTATAAAATCATATGGGCCGTGCAGGGCGGCCTTAGGCAGGGCACCTGAGGCCAGGCAGGACAGGCCCTGACATTCTGGTCCCCGACAGGGCGAGGACGCCTGCCCTCTTGTGTATTCTGTCCTCTGTGACTGCACAGCCCACCTGGGAACCTCAGCTTCACCTGCTGCCCCCCCAAGCCCTTCCGCTTCACCTGTTTCCCCTCCCCCTCCCCCAAGCCCACCGGAAATGGCTAAATAAACACTTTTGTTTTTAGATGGAGTCATGCTCTGTCGCCCAGATTGGAGTACAGTGGAGCGATCTTGACTCACTGCAAGCTTCCCCTCCTGGGTTCAAGCGACTCTTCTGCCTCAGTCTCCCTAGTACTTGGTGTAAGGCTGGTTGCCTTGCTGGGAGCTCGGACGCACCCCACCCCCCACTCCTTTTTTCCCTTTTACAAGCCCCGAGCAAGCTCAGACATGCTCGGGCATATTCCCTTCTCCCTTGCTCGCACAGCCTAGTCTTCCCTTAAAGAGTCCGTATGCAAACAAGGTGCTGCAACCATAGCTTCTTAATAACCAATAGCAGCTAAGTCTTAACAGCCAATAGCAGCTGAGTCTTAACAACCAATAGTAGCCAAGTCTTAACAACCAATAGCAGCCAAGTCTTAACAACCAATAGCAGGCAAGTAATTCCAACCAATAACAAGCCAAGTCCTAGGTCAAGGCTTGTAACTTACCCAACAGCAGTCTTGCTCTCCCACAACCAATGGAGCTGTTTCACTCCCTTAAAAAACCCCCTGTCTGAAAATAGACTCAATATAAAAACTCCCTGTCTAAAAATAGACTCACTCCCTATAAAACCCCCTGTCTGAGAGGAGTCTGTGTGACTTCTCTGGCCCCTCATGTGCGGTTCGCAGGATCTCACCCGGGAGCCTGAATAAATTCCCTTGCATTGGATCATTTTGGTGGTGGCCTCAGTTTCTTCGTTTTATTCTCGGAAACAAACCTCACAACTATGATGCTTTAATTTTTAGTAAGGTAAAGTGAAGTTACAACAGAGTTACTTTACCACTAATTATAATGTTCTCAATGAGTTTGAATGTTTTTCCTTTATGTTTTGAGTAATTTTTGAAAAGCAAATTTAAGGTAAAATTAGGGTGAACACTTGTTCTAATTTAGTCCTGATGTGTGCTAATTTTCCCAGTGTTCTGTTTAGTGCCTCCTCTCATTGTAAATGTGTCCAAGTTTGGATGATAAATTATCTTCACCCTAGGTAAAATACTAAGGAAATTGAAGCCTTTTAAGTGGTACCAAGAGATATGTAAGGACTTGTGAAATAAGTAAATGGTAATCTTCTCTAAGAATGTACCTGCTTCTCTCCTCTTGTTCCTGCCTCAACTATGCTCGTTTCCAAGTCACTTCATGGTCACAATCACAATAGGGTAGCTCTATGGCAAGAGAAAGGGGAGAAATCTTCCAAGGAAAATAGCATAAGGAGAAAAATGAAGCCTCTGAATGAGAACCCAAGGAAGAGACAAAGATAGCAGAAGAGAAACAGAAGCAAAAAGACAACATGCATCAGAAAATGGTACAAAATAAATGCCACCAAGCAGTGAGGTAATGAATAAACACACCAGGCACTATGTTGTTTCTTTATCTAGAAGAGGGTGGGAATCATTTTATCATTTTACCCTCTTGCAATCAGAGTTCAGTTTTTTGTTAAAGTATTTTGGTTATTGTAGTATTTGAAAAAATAAAGTTGTCTTTATTTGCCTTCCATGCAAATGCAGATGATCCCTGTCTTATGATGGTTGGACTTAAACTTTTTTGACTTTATGATATCCATTCAGTAGAAATTCCACTTCAAATTTTGTATTTATATCTTTTCCACGGGTAGAAATAACACTCTCAAGATTCTGGCTAGTGATGGTGATCCCAGCTCCCAGTCAACCACAGGGTCATGATTATAAACAACCAAAACTCTACAATGATCTGTGATGTGAGATGAATTTTCCCACTGTAGGCTAATGTAAGTAAGTATTGTGAGAACATTTAAGGTAAGCTAAACTGAGCTATGACTTTTACTAGTTGTATGCATTAAATACATTTCCCATTATGATATTTTCAGCTTACAATGAGTATATTGGTACATAACCCCATAGTAAGCTGAGGAGAATATGTAGCATTTTTACCCTAATATTTCAAATAAGAGTTTATTCCTAAAATATAATTGTACTACACATAATAGATTTATACTTAACATATAAATGTTTTTAGAATATATCATATACATAATTACTGAATACAGACATACCAAAGTCAGGTGTAAAAAATGAGATTTATATTGACTCTCATGTTTCTTTAACTGAGTAGATTTTCTAACCATTCTAGAGAAAAAGAAATTATATTTGAAAAGGTATTTGAGTTACTAACATCTGCAACATGTGTAAATATAACGTATTTCATCATGTACATGTTATAATGAACCTAATAGGCTCCTAAATATTTACTTACCATTAATTCTAAATATTATCTAATTATATAGAGAGACAAAGATTCATTATATATAAAATGCCTTCTATAACAGGTTTAGTTACAAAAGTATCTCTACTTTCAAAATGAGTGAAATGCACTTTATAAATGAGATTCTGATGAGTATATATATATTTTCTGAGGTGTCTCCCATGGATGTCAGCTGTGAGCTAATACCACTCAGGATATATATTTCTGCCTTGCTCCACTATTAAGCTTAATTTTGGTGATTATTTTTGTTATTTTTCCTTCAAACATGTCTCTGTATAAATTTTGAAAGAACATTAGTATAATCAGACCACTCTGTCAGAAATTTATGTTTATTAGTCATCCTTCACTCCTAGCTCAGGTATAGTAGTATTCAGACCAAGAAATTCATTTTCAAAATAAGCGGTCAAAAAATTATCAATTCATATTGTGATTTTGTTCATTTTTCATCTTCTAAAAGTCTGTGATATTATGCTACTTCAAATTCTCTTTAAAGTGTATGATTTCATTATTTTTAGAAAGTAAAAAATATAAACATAGGACTGAAGATTTTGTTTGCAGGTGTTTTTCTTCTTAGTAATTTTCAGACTAATATCAAGGTGGGGTGTCATGCTTGCATCATCTCATTTAATTCTCTCCACAATACTGATTAGCATTTTCTGCATGATTTCAAATAAAAAATTGAGCTTTCAAAAGGATAATAATTCACCAAAAATCACATATCTAGGGAATGCTACAACTGGAATTCAAACTAGTTCTTACTTTTACATCAGTATTTTCCTGGTTGCACTTTTTGGTGGAATGAAGTAGTGGTGGGGAAACGAGAAACAATTTAAATGCCTCGAGGACACTTGTTAAGTAAATCACAGTCTGTTATTAACAGAACAGGCTATCCAGTTGGTAAAGTGAAAGACTGACAAAAAATATTGACAAAATAAATACAATCCCTGAAGCTGATAACATTATTTCTAGGAAGGGGATTGGGTAAACCTGAAAATGGCAAGAAATAGGATCTTCTCATTCTTTACTGTGTGTGTTTGTATTCTTATTGTAATATGCTTTTTAAATGATATATGTGTATATTTACTATTGTAATATGCATTATTTATTTATAAGTCATCTTTATGTTTTAGTATTAAAGAGAGAAAGAAAAATCCTATATATTCGAATCTGCTGGCTCCACAACCTTTCCTCCCTCGGTTAAAATATGATGCAGCTAAATGCTGTTCTCCTTCTTGATATGCTATAAACAGTTCATGCAAGGAAAGAAAAATGGCTTTACTAATTTAGTCTGACAACTGGCTGTAAGGATGACAGCAGTCAGGCTGGCTGGTGGACTTTCCTGACACCACATTAGCAAGTGGAAATTGGTTCTTCTGCAGTACATGCGACTCATTCCTTCATCTTAGCCATAATGTCACTTGTGGTTGAACTACCCTAATAAAAGGGACGTATGTTTTCCTCTCTCTTCATGTTAGGAACTCCACATAATTTAAAATGGTGAAATTAAAATTTAATCATTATGATTTCTATGATATTCTTGTCTATCTCTTGTAGCTGATGTGGTTATAACAAAGGGTTCCTTATCTCCAATGAGAAAGATTTAAACTTCATAGGCTATTTGCATCACTTTCGACTCTACAGTTAAATTATTGAAAGCAGACTCTATTGCATCCTGTTTCCAATTCCAAGTGAATGCTCAGTGCTGTGACATGGTAATTGTGTCAGCATTCCACTTGCTTTGAAGTTAATCTGGTATTTGGTTCAGAGGAGGTCAATTCAGGCACAAACTGAAGAAATCTTTCTAGGCACAGAAGAAACAACCCAAATTACGTTACATTAAAAAGAACGTTAAGTAAAAAAATTAGACCTCTTAGGTAATTGCATAGTATTGCTGGTAATTTCCAAAGTGACCTTGTTCTAATTATAGAAAAGGAAAGTAATACATATAGGTCTAATTTAGATCTCGGACATTAGTATTCAAGATAACTTCTTACAAACTGCACTGTGCTAGTTGTGATTCGACCAGGAATTAGGCTACCTGCTGGTTTTCTACCTATATCACATCCAGTTACAGTCAATCTGCTTAAAATCTCCGAGGAGAGGGCAGGCAAAATGCCACAGAAATGTTCTTTTCCTAGGACTTCTGCTCTGAACCACATATCTGTTCTCCTGTCCTCCTATCTGAGGGGGTGTTGGACTACATAGAAACATAAAGAACACTTTTTCTCACTAAACCTTTTTAGCATGGTAGCTCTAACTTTGCAGTTTCTTTCTGCCGCCTCAGTGCAGAAGTAAAAGTGCATATCATACATGCACTAGAGAAAAAAAGAGTACAAGACAGATAATTTAAAAATTTTATTATTTCTCTAATAACTTGAGTTAATAATCTCAATACATGTCAGAGAAACATGAATATTTTCGTCGTACAGTAATTGTTACCAAAGGTGCTCTGTAGAATCACTTTTCTCTGGGCCGTGGCGGTGGTGGGGAGGAGAGTTCTCCGGTTCTTTTAATAATCCTAACCAATCCTAAAACTTCACAGTAACATGCTGTAGAAAAATAGCCTCTATTCAGTTAACTCTTAGTCCTATTCATTTTAAAGTGCAATCTCATTCAATTAAAGCGTCTTCTACTACTCAAAGAAAACTAGGCTATTGACTATGAGGTAGAGGTAAGGAGAGCTGTTCTCCTGCTCTAAACTTCCCTGTACTTATCCCCTGGTGTTGGAGGAAGAGGAAAGGAAAATACATTTTAGTTTTCATCATGGCCTATGGTGAACTTTTCAGTCTCTTTTCTTTTGGTTACCACTACTGCCAACGTAGCTTGTCTGTAGGCTCAGGGTAGACAGACACGCATATCAACAGGCAGTAAAGAAAGACTGTCCTTAACTAGCCATGGTGAACTCTGGTGGTATTCAGTTATCTGATGATTCCTAGCTTTGAATCCCAGCCTATTTCCTTAGATATTTAGACTTCCCTTCTAAAACTATGAACATCTTTGGTGGGCTTACATTCCCTCAATGAGATCTGTTATTGTGGTTCCCACATCTAGTTACTATAGATGCAGAAAAAAATCTTATTCTTTGAGATAGTCCTTGCACAGTGGACCTTGTGACTCTGTACACACTACCCTCTCTAAGGCTCTTTGATCTTCTGATAGAATGGGCGCAAATTAGTCCAGTCAACAAGTCTTTGATTAAGCTATTATTATTCTGGTATTGTGAGGTCTTTGATGACAGGGTCAATGATTGTATTCCCTCAGATAAGCACAATTCCTGGCACAAAACAGGCATGCCGTAATTGCTGAGTTTTAATTTTGCAATGTAAACTCAGATGATGACAGGTGTCTCAATGTCAGCAATAAAAAGCAGTCTTTCCCTTCTTATCAACACATCCAACCTTTTTAAGTAATTCTCTTGGCATCACCTTCTCCTGGCTTTAGGAGGGAAAATTAGTGGAGATAACATCTTTTTCATTAACAATGCATGCTCTAAGAAAGTCAACCACCTGCTCTTCTAACTCTTTCAAATCACTGCAAGGCCATAAAAGGAGTCTGACATATTTTTCTTATCTTTTACAAGTTTTGGCAAAATTATCAACCACTTCTATTTCTGTATGTTTTGTGTTAAAATTAAATGCTCATTATAATTTAATATTTAGGAGCACATAAACAGAAATATAATACTTTTTGAGTCTGGAATTCTGTCTCATTGACAACCAGAGAAATAATTTTTTGATAGTTAAGAATTTTCTGCACTGTAAAGTTGGAGACTAAATGATTTATGTTCTCTCTCAATGAACTTGTGAGATGATGGATTCCCTAAATACTAAGAGACCCAGGTGACTACTCATTGTTCTTTTAGCATTCTATAGATACTGGTTTACCCTGAGCATAAGCTATATTTGAAAGATAAACAATCATCTTTATTGATTTGCTTCAGGTACTAATTTAAAAACTAATACAGTCAAATTTGCTCAGTTCTGTGAAAAGTAAAAAATGGAAATTGCTGTTAATATTTAAGTCATGGTTGTACAAACTGGCTTTAAATATAAGTCATACAAGTGGATCAAACTCTTAATAAATAACTTTCTCATATTACTTGATGTCTCCTTTCTTCACTGGAGTAAACATTTAGACGGTCCCTTTGTTGTAACTTGCTATGGTAGTGTGAGGTCTTTGATAGCAGAGGCAATGTGTATGATTTCATTTTCACAGATGAGCACAATTTTTGGTACAAAACAGACATGTAGTGATTTTTGAGCTTAAAATTTTGAATTGTAAACTCAAATACATTAATGGTAGTAGAGTCTCAAAGCATGAATAAATACATGACACCATAAAATATTTAGTCTTGGCATTAGATTTAAATATTTTTATGATTGTTAAACTGCAATTAATTATAACATTAGGATAACAGCATCAACTTTAACAACGTTATTGATAACAAAATTAATCTAAGAGTCCTTTTAACACTAACTCTACATCAATGAGTTAACGGAGCATGACCTAATCTTATTTATTCCTCAACAAAATACATAAAATAGAAAACATTTATTAGTTTTTTTACAACTAAAGTGTTTAAATTACTATCACAAGATTGCAAAGCTAAGGCTGAGTGCGAGAGTTGGAAATTAAATTCAGGCATCTCTTTCCACAATCCCGTGCTTATAACCACTACACTTCATGGTCTGGATAATACTTAAATCATGATTAAGCAGTCTAAAAGAATCTTACAAATGAATTATATAATTTTGAAATGGAATTACAATCTAAAATTACACAGTATTATGATCAATATTTGAAGATTTAATAAATAATAATTTCTGCCTCAATTTCATGGAGATGATAAAGAATGAGATATGAAAAAATTAGAAACATGTCATATTTGGATCACATTGTTGTTGTTTTGGGGTTTTTTCGTTTTTGTTTTTGTTTTTTTTAAACAGAGTTTTGCTCTTGTTGCCCAGGCTGGAGTGTAATGGTGCTATTTCAGCTCCCTTCAACCTCTACCTCCTGGATTCAAATGATCCTCCTGCCTCGGCCTCCTGAGTAGCTAGGATTAGAGGCATGCACCATCATGCCCAGCTAATTTTGCATTTTTAGTAGAGATAGGGTTTCTCCATATTGGTCAGGCCGGTCTCAAACTCCCAACCTCAGGTGATCCGCATGACTCGGCCTCCCAAAGTACTGGAATTACAGGCATGAGCCACCATGATCAGCCTTGCACCTCATTGTTAAAAAATAAGCATTTGTGTCCCTACAAAGGACACAAACTCGTCGTTTTTGATGGCTGCATAATATTCCATGGTGTATATATGCCACATTTTCCCTGTCCAGTCTATCATTGATGGGCATTTGGGTTGGTTTCAGGTCTTTGCTCTTGTAAACTGTGCTGCAATGAAGATTCATGTGCATGTGTCCTTATAGTAGAACAATTTATAATCCTTTGAATATATACCCAGTAATGGGATTGCTGGGTCAAATGGAATTCTATTTCTAGGTCCTTGAGGAATCGCCACACTGTCTTCCACAATGGTTGAACTAATTTACACTCCCACCAACAGTGTAAAAGTGTTCCTATTTCTTCACAAGAACAGAAAATCAAACACTGCATGTTCTCACTCATAGGTGGGTGTTGAACAATGAGAATATAATGGACACAGGGAGGGGAGCACTACACACTGGGGTCTGTTGGGGGTAAATAGGGGAGGGACAGCGAGGGGTAGGGAGTTGGCGAGAGATAGCATGGGGAGAAATGCCAGACAGAGGTGAAGGGGAGGAAGTCAGCAAATCACACTGCCACGTGTGTACCTATGCAACAATCTTGCATGTTCTTCACATGTTCCCCAAAACCTAAAATGCAATAAAAAAAAAGATGCTGAAGTGATCCAAATGTAAAACTGTTATTTCCAAAACTGTAATATACTATACAATTTTCACAGATATTCTGTGAGGGATGACATATTTCCTTGTCCCAGTAAACTTAGAAGAACTGGGTTAAACATGAAACATTTCTTTACGAAGGGGTTCCTCAGAGCCATTAACATGTGTTGGTTGTTCTCAGTCACCACAGGAGGACTAAAAAAGCAGCCTTCTCCAAACATATTTGATTGCAGAACCTTCTGTTCATAGAATAACTTTTGACACTTTCCAAAATGCCAGTGTTCTACTGAGTGCAATTTAGGAAACATACGTTCCAAATAAATGCCTTCAGATTTGCTGAGAGAAATTCTACCAGGCTTCTCCAAGGGAACAATCTTACTTGTCTACTGATAGGCATGATGGGAGTGGGCAGGAAAAAACTGCCAGAAGCTTCAGAATTAGACTAAATTGACAAATCCAAAGAAGGGTGGCATCAATCAGGCTCAAAAACCCATGACCATTTGAGAAACTGAATCACCAGAGCTAACAAAGGGTGACCAGGAAATAAAGGCAAGTCAAAACAAGTAGGGAATCAATAATCCTAGTAGTCTTGGGTAGCAGAGCTTAACAAGAAGTGCAGACCGCAGGATGCATCAGGAATGTTTCTGGAGCCAACACAACTCAGCTTTATATAGTAGTTATAATTAAGTTTTACAGTCAAGCTTGGTGGAAGCACAAGTGACTCCACTGAAAGGAACATCTGAGATTGAGGGAATATTGGCATTTGACTCCTGTACTGAGGAAAGTTCCAGAAACCTTTGACTGGAGAGTAATATAAGAATACAAAATAAAAAAAAACTAAACAGGTAGACTTATAAAGTTGCCTGACATGATATCTATAGCATCTGAAATGCAATGGGCACAATAAGTGTTTCAGCAACCCTATGCCCATATAATCTCTCAGCCAAATTGTTAGCTTCAGATAGTACAGGAAATAACGACAAGTATTTCATCTTCTGCTATGGCTTGGTTCAGGCCCACATGGTTTCTTACCTTGATGCCTAACTACTCTCCTTGCTGTCTACTTACCTCTCACAAATGTCTGCACTATACTTCTACCAGGTTACTGTAGCTCTGACGACATCATTTCCCTGTTTGGGTGTCTCCTCATTTCTCTCTGTTCTTTCTCACATGTTTTACATGTATCTCCTTCATCCAGATATTGCCTTCTTCTAGGTCTCTTCTTATTTCATCTTCTCACAACTTTTAACTTGAGGATATCCATTTGATTTGTGCCTTTTCTTAGGATGCCCAAATGCCTGAGATGCCCCTACATCATCCTAGACTGAACCAACCCTTGTAACTTGACAACTTTGGTCATCTTTTAAGTGGTCTCCGTGTCCTTCCTGAAACTTTCACTCACTACCCTTTCTCTCCTTTCTCTCACTACCTCTGGCCTGGATTCCCTTAAATGTGGTCCCATACTACACCATGCTTATGCTCATCTATGCACTCGTCATACTGTATGGAATATGTTTTATTTGTGTATCTGTTTCAATTACTATAATTTCTTCTTCACTAGACTGAGAGTAGGGACATAGATTGATGGATGAGTGGCTTGAGCTGCAGGGAAGCCTTCTGTTCACCTCTCTTGTCACCAGCAGGTCCCTAGCCTATCACCACTTCATCTTAATTTAATTCACACACTGTATACCTCAGAAATTATCAACTTTCTCTTTGTTAGAGGGAGAGAAGGTGATAAATTCTGTAGTGAATAGTAGAACACTATGTTCACCAGAATTCAAAGGAGGCTAGAGAAGGCAGACTGGCCTAGCAGGGCTGCGCCCAGAGAGAGGAAAAATCAGAGTAAGGATACAGAAGTAGGTCTCTCAGGAGCTGTGTCTGGTAGAGAAGGTCGCATTTCAGATCTACAGACCTGTTGGAACAAAGCTAAATCAATATGGCATGCATAGTGTAGGGGTGGAGATAAGAGTGAATTTCAGGTACCTCTTTTCATCTATATGTTAAGACATGAATACAGAATATTTAAAACATTCCTATGAGTATAAATACATCATATACTTATATAAATATGGGTAATATGTACTTATGCATATACAGACTACTTAAGATATGCTTATATAAAACATAAGAATATTTCAATATTCTCTATATTTTGTGAAAATTCATCACTGATTTTAGTTGATCTTGAAAATGACTGCCTATTTTTCAAGTACCCCTAGGTACCACCAAGGAGAATTTCAAGCACATTATAGAGCCTATATTTGAAAACAGATCATTCTGCCCACCAAGTGTAATGAAATTCTGGCTAGCTGTATTTTTCTCAACTATAATTGCAAACACAAAATATTAAATTTATTCTCATTTATATAGATTTAATCCTCACAACAACCATATAAAATTACTTTTATGATGTGTTTTTCTATGCATGAAAGAACTCAGACTCAGAGAAATGAGAAATGACAGAGTTTTGTATCCATGATTTTTCAATGCCACTGCACTGTATCTTCAAGTGTACCAATTTTTGTCTTATACTGCATAGTGTTTCCATAGTTTGTTCAAACTTCAGCTACTTGAAAATCTTACCCAGTCCTAATCATTTTCCATGGTGTCCCCCATTTCCCTATTAGGTTACGTAGGGTTGCTTCATCTAAATAACACTAGGTTGGCAGCTACTTTTGGGACTCTAGTCTTGACTATTTAGACTTTTTTAAAAGGTTGTACCCTAAGAGGAGATTCCACCTGCCCCTTTCAATGTGCAATGTGTCACATTTAGTCTTTAAGGTATTCACAGACTATTTTTTCCTTTTCCCCCAAGCTCTAAGGCCTGTCTTTGCCACTCCTCAATCCTTATCTTCATCTTCTTCCACACCCTCCATTATTATAGAACTGTCTTAGACAAAAAAAAGCTTGGTTCACACCTCTTAGCATGCAAGAGCTTTCATAGTTCAGTCCAAACTTATCTGTCTAGCCTCATCTCCCACCACTCATTCTCTCCACACACCCTCCCTCCCAGCTATACTGAACTTCTCACTCTTCTCATCACGTACTAAGCCTTTTCATGCATCTGCCAGGAATTCTGTTTCTTTCTTTCTCATATGAACTTGTACTCATCATTAATAACTCAGCTTAAAGATGGGTTCCTCTGCCTCCAGTCTCTTCCCCTGCACTTCATCATGTAATATAGGTCTGCAATCCCCTATATGCCACCCTGGAGGCCAAAGAGTTTCAAAAGTCAGAGTGTTTGGAATTTTAGAATTGTAACATGCTATCTTCATTGTTTATTATACAACACCCATTGTGGCCTGGGAAACATCATATATTCAACCATTTTAATATTTCAGTAGCAAAACATATGCAGAGTAATAGTAATTAGGATAAATAATCTTACATCAGGTCAGATCAAGTTTTGCTGCCAGATAAACTATTTTTCACTTTTTTTAAGGTTAATTTAATTTAATTTTTAAATTTTTAAAATTGTACTTTAGGTTCTGGGGGTACATGTGCAGATCATGCAGGATTGTTGCATAGGTACACACATGGCAATGTGGTTTGCTACCTTCATCCCCCCATCACCTACATCTGGCATTTTTCCCTATGTTATCCCTCCCTGACCTCCCCACACCCCTACTGTCCCTCCCTTGGCTCCCCTCAACAGACCCCAGTGTGTGATGCTCCCCTCCCTGTGTCCCTGTGTTTTTCACTTTCAAAGAGGTTTAATTTTGTAATTGTAAGAGTGTACACTTGTATTGCTGAATTAATTATACCATGACAAAGTAGAGTTCTTCCCACATATACAAGACTTTTTATTTTATTTTATTTTTATTATTTTTTGCAACAGGGTTTCACCCTGTCACCCAGTGCATTGTGGCAGTCTTGGCTCACTGCAATCTCTGCCTCTGGGTTCTGGTTATTCTCCTGCCTCAGCCTTCCCCAAGGAGCTGAGACTATAGGCACAGGTGGCCACACTCAGCTTTTTTTTTTTTTTTTTTTTTTTGTATTCTTAGTAGAGATACGATTTCGCCATGTTGCCCAGGCTGGTCTCAAACTCCTGGGCTCAAGTGATCTGCTAGCCTCAGTCTCACAAAATGCTGGGATTATAGGCGTGAGCACTGTGCCCTGCCAAGGTTGTTTTAATATTAAGAAATACATTAATAAAACACACCATATTAAGACCTCAAAGGAGAACAACTGTTTTATGTCTCAATAGTTTTTTTAAAAAGAAAAACATTTGACAAACTCCAACATGCATTATTAACTTCTAAAAAAGGAAATACATGGACCCATACCATATATATGCTTGCATTATCCTTAATGTAGTAACACTAGAAGTAGTTCCATCAATTGGAGCAAGACGTGAATGCAACCTATCTTTGTTATTATTTAATAGTGTTCAGAAATACTGGCCAATGCAATGAGAGAAGAGAAAGAAATGAAGTTACAATGTTAGAAAATAACTTTTATTTGCTTTGCAGATATACATGGTTGTATACCCAGTGATGATAAATTGCTAAAAACTCTTCAAAACAATAAGATAATTCAGTAAGATGGGTAGTTACACATGTATTACATATATGTTTATATGTGTGTGTGTGTGTGTGTGTGTGTGTTTATTAGGTAGGTCTGACTCCATCCTGTTCTCCTTCTCTCACTGTCATATATATATATATATATATATATATATATATATGTCATATATATATATATCATATATATATGATATATATATGTCTTATATATATGTCATATATGCTATAAATATTAAACCAGTTTGGCACTGAAAAAGAAACAGAGAAATCAGTATAACAAAATAGAGAGTATTGAAATATACCCCAATATTTTTGTAAATTTAGCATACTATAAAGGTTACATTTCTGATCAGTGGTGGAGTGTTTACTTGATCAATGGTTTTGAAAAA
>CAUYQU010101922.1:0-15078 GCA_963574635.1 Cheracebus regulus | reverse complement strand
AAATAGGAATGCTTTTACACTGTTGTTGGGGGGGTAAATTAGTTCACCCATTGTAGAAGACAGTGTGGCGATTCCTCAAGGATGTAGAACCAGAAATACCATTTGACCCTGAAATCCCACTACTGTGTATATACCCAAAGGATTGTAAATTGTTCTGTTATAAAGATACACGCATACGTATGTTCATTGCAGCACTATTTACAATAGCAAAGTCTTGGAACCAACCCAAATGCCCATCAATGATAGACCAGTTAAAGAAAATGTGGCACATATACACCATGGAATACTATGCAACCATAAAAAAGGTCCTTTGCAGGGACATGGATGAAGCTGGAAACCATCATTCTCAGCAAACTGACACAAGAACAGAAAACTGAACACTGCATGTTCTCACTCATAAGTGGGTGTTGAACAATGAGAACACATGGACACAGGGAGGGGAACATCACACACTGGGGTCTGTTGTCGGGGTAGGGAGATTGGGGAGGGATAACTTTAGGAGAAATACTTAACGTAGGTGACGGGGGGATGGAGGCAGCAAACCACCATGGCATGTGTATACCTATGTAACCATCCTGCAAGATCTGCACATGTACCCCAGAACTTAAAATAAAAATAAATACAGGATGCAACATGGAGCACTCTTTTATGAAACATATGCTCTTGGTGACACTGGATGACAACATTTGTAAAGCAAGGACATTGAAAACTCTGAGTCAGAGTGATTCGGAAGAGCTAGACTTCAAATATTATTTAGTTTTAAGAATAACAAACTTATTTTTCTTGCATTTCCTTATTGAATGTGCCTGAAAGGTTTATGGTAACCATTTGTTTTGTTTGTTTGTTTTCCTTTATTATACTTTAAGTTCTGGAGTATATGTGCAGATCATGCAGGATTGTTACATAGGATACACATGCCATGGTGGTTTGCTACATCCATTCCCCGATCATCTACATTAGGTATTTCTCCTAATGTTATCCCTCCCCAACGTGCAGCAACTTTGAATGGCAGGCACTTCATCCTTTCTCTGAAAGCTTCATGTGACATACTGTCCAAGATGGACACTGGTCATTAGAGATCAAAATTTTCACCTTAACTAAATTATAGCTTGGCACTGTTGCTTTAAATGTAGCATTTATTCTTACTGTGTGTCTGTGTTCTTACTCCAGAGTGAAAATACTGTTGAGGTTTTTTGTTTGCTTTTTTGTTTTGTTTTGTGAGATGGAGTCTCGCTCTGTCACCCAGGCTGGAGTTGTATTGGCACAATCTTGGCTCACTGCAACCTCCGCCTCCCAGGTTCAAGCCATTCTTCTGCCTCAGCCTCCCGAGTAGCTGGGATTACAGGCATGCGCCACCACACCTGGCTAATTTTTGTTTTTTTTTAAGTAGAGACAAGGTTTCACCATATTGGCCAGGCTGATCTTGAACTCCTGGACTCAACTGGTCCACCCTCCTCAGCCTCCCAAAGTGGTGGGACCTCCCAAAGTGGTGGGCAGGCGTGAGCCACCGTGCCCAGCCAGAGTGAAAATTCTAATCTATTATTTATTCAAGTGAGGAAGACTGGATGAAATAATTCAAAGTAATTTTGTACATATAGAAGGTAACTGTTTGCAAAGTTGGTCCTACTTATGATAGTATAGGACTCATCTAGATATGCTTGGTTTCTTTATTTATAAAAGTTTCAATGAGCTAAATCTCTTTTTTTTCTTTCTTCCAAAAGGGGGTCCTGATGACAACTTAATGGAAGGTGGAGGAACAAAATTTGTCTGTAAACCTGGAGCCAGAAACATTACCGTCATATTCCATCCATTACTAAGGTACGTCAAGTGCTAAGATGTACTTACTGAAGATCAATATTTTCATTATTTATGCTGCTCTACTGAATGCCAGTTGTTGAGTCAGCATTGAAACAAGTCATGAAAGAAATGTGTTCCATTTTTAGGGCCTCACTATCAAAGTTAGTCAGTTTAACAGATAATGTCAATACCACTGAGTAGCCACTTATTTCCAGGAGTTAATACTTTTATTTGATGTTCTTTCTTTCACACTTCCTGCCTCTGTCCCCTACCCCCCACCCCTTATCTATCTGAGGAGTTGGCAAACTATGGCTTATGGAGTAATCTAGCCTGAATATGTATTTGTAAATACATTTTTATTGACACACAGACATGCTCATTTGTTTATGTATTGCCCATAGCTGCTTTTGTGCTACAAGTGCACAATTTAATTGCAACAGTACTTATATGGTCCATAGAGCCTGAAATACTTATTCTCTGGCCCTTTACGGGAAAAAATTGCCAACTCATAATTTGTCCCACTCATTTACACCAATGACTGAGATATCCTTTGAGAATTGGCAGGTCTCTGAACAAATATGATTTATAAAAAATCAAAGACATATATATCGAGTATATGTTCCTGTATATTGAAAGATAACGTGATGGTGACTAGAGTGAAATCTACTATAATGCTCAGTTCATTGTGATACCATGATTATAGGAAAGGAAGAATCCGTGGTGCTTCCATTAAAGAAAAATTTAAACCCTAAATACTTTTTAAAAGGTGCTTTTTGAGAGTGGAAGAAAGGGACAATTGTTGAGTAGATAAAAAACTTCCATTTTATGGTTGGAAAGTTCTAGAGATCTGTTACATAACCAGGTGCACATAGTTAATACTGTATGCTACATTTAAAAAGAGCTGATGATAAATTTAATATTATGCATTTTTACCACAATTTTTAAAATACACCTTTTGGGATCCAGATATCTAACATAATATTAATTCTATGTTTTCTCTGTAAAGGACCAGTATATATTTTGTGGCATTTTCATGTAATAGGCCAGAAACTCCTGGGTTTACTAAAAGTTAAGTACTTTAGAATATCACCTTACCTTTCTCAGGTCACTGTTATAAGATTTCAGTCATTTGAAATAACAGTTAAACAATTGCTGTTGAATTTGCCAGAGATAATATTATGTATATTTTCTCCAAGCATAGACAGCTTACAGTTTTCCTACCTTCTCATTAACTGAGACTTATTAAATTTATACTATTAGAACTAATTACGTTCTAATCTCTTGTACAGGTAACCAGCATTTGAATTGTACTGGATTACTTTCCTCAATTGATTTTAAATGCAAAAACACAAATATGTAAATTAAATAACGAAAACTTGACTTTTACACAATAAAAAATTTTTAAAGAAATTTTATTGACTTTAAGAAGTCTGTTTTGGCAGATTTGTAGCAAGTAAATTCATTTAGGAACCATTGGATTAAGAAAATTAAGACTACTAAGAGATTAAGAAAATTAAAACTATTTCTCTGTAGGTTTAGTTGATAAGTACTATATATCTATAATAAGTAAATTATAACATACAGAATTTATAGATTAAATAACATTGATTATATATATCTATTGACTTGGGTAATTAGTTTTCACTGTCTTCTTCAATTATAATTGATTTCTACTTAGTTAATGTTGCTAATTGTTAGAAATTGGAAAATACCTTAATCATGATAGACATCTTCTAACCTAGATTTAGTGCCATGAGTTACTGCTAAGTTGCACTGTAGTTTGGATAAATGGAATTCTTGTGCTTACATTTCTTCCCAAGTAGAGAAGAAACCCTTTAGAAGCTATTAACAGTGTTGTCAGTAACCACTTTTCAAGAGATTTTTCCTGTTTTTTTTTCTTTTTTAACATGAAGTTAGAAGAATGAAATACACACACACACACACACACACACACACACACACACACACACACACACACACGTTAGTACTTTAGACTTAAAATGCATTTTTTTGTAGAAGACTGATAGAACTTAACGTATTACAGTTCTTGACAGTTTTTTGTTAGTGTTTTTAATACTGGTTTGCTACATAGTTGTTTCAAGGCTTAGTAGTACTCCCAGTGGTTTTACTTACTTGGTTTCTAGTTTCATTCAGAATTTTAACTTATTATTGATTAAAACTGGAAAAAGTTTGTTGCCTGATATAGTTTATCATTCATTCTTTCTCTGTGTATCTCTTAATGGAAATTCCAAGAATATTATGTGGTCTACAAGGTAAGTTCATTCTTTGATGAGCAGATGACCAAGATAGAGTTGAAATTCACCCTTAGACCAAATTGCAACCTTGTTGAAAACTCCTGATTGGCTTGTGGAATTTCAAATGACTAAGATCTTTAGTGGTTTTTTACTTTTTTCATTTGAGTTTTACACTTGAGCATTTGCTTAGTGTTGGATTTATGATTTCTTCTAAAGTTTAGAAGTTTAGCTTTTGTAATTAGAAGAACCAGTGTGCTTTATCATACTAGTGTGTTTTATTAGTACTATTATAATTTAAATTTTTTCTTTTATCTTCAATGAATTTTTATTGAATACTTATGATGCATATTTCCAAGTTAGATATGATCTCTTTTTCAGATGTATTTTTATTTTTATGAGATTATGTAAATAAAATAAAATGTAGACATGTTTTTTATCCTTTAGAATGGTCACTGCTTTTATTCTATGCTAGTTTAAGTGAATATTAGTTAGCATTTTGTTCTTTGAAAGATAGTGTAGCATAATGGGAGAGGCAGTGTAGAAGAATGAAAGATGGAAAAAATGAACAGGATTGCAAATTTCAAATGAAAAACATGACAAGTGATCTTGGTTCAGGTCTAGGCTCCTTCATTTCAGTTTTACTCACTGCTTGTTAATAGACTCTGATTATGCCACATCCTGGGGAAACAAAATAAGAGCATATCCTTGCAAGCTCCGCTCTTGTCAGCTGCATGGATTGCAAAAATGAAGAAGCCTGAAATCACCACATATTGGTGAGGACATGGATCAGTCGGATCTCTTCTACCTCGTGGGAGGATGTAAATTGGTTCAGCCTCTCTCAAAACCGATTTGACATTATTGAGAAATCACATTTCCTGTTACCCAGTGGTTCCCTCTCCTAATGCTCTTGAATATGTTTCTACTTGTTATCAATCGATTCATTATTTTTCCATCCCAATTTGCCAAATCTCTTTCTAATTGACTACAGTAATTATTCTTTATTTATAACGTAGCTCATATTAAAAAATAAGTTCAGCCAGGCATGGTGGCTCACACCTGTAATTTCAGCATTTTGGGAGGGTAAGGCAGATGCATCACCTGAGTTCAGGAGTTCAAGACCAGCCTGGCCAATATGGTGAAACCCCGACTCTACTAAAAATACAAAAATTAGCTGGGTGTGGTGGTGCACACCTGTAATCCCAGCTACCCAGGAGCCTGAGGCAGGATAAACGCTTGAACCCAGGAGGCAGAGATTGCAGTGAGCTGAGATCACATCTCCAGCACAAGCAAGAAGAGCAAAACTCCATCTCAAAAATAAAATAAAACAAAAAAATTCAGGAGGAACTTATCACAAGTTGACTTTTATCAAATTCAAGACCTATTTAAACATTATATATATTTTTTCTTACATGATCTCTTGGCAAGCTCAGATTATTTTTCCAGTGGAGAGAGAAACCCTTTCAAGTGTGTAGGTTCTTCACTTTCCTTTGCTACTTTTTCCCTGTGTCTTGTGTCACTGGTACTCTATCTTCCTCAAACTTTTCATCTGACTGTTCTACACACTTCATTTATCAAAATCATTCTTTTCATGATTTTCATTCAGTTAGCAGTGCGTTTTTTGCAGCCTTGAAGGTTTCTGTATTGACAACTTCAACCACCCTTCTAAGAATACCACAGAGCGGATTCCCATTACGCTGGTTTATATATTCCCAGCAGTCATTCGTACTGTCCTCTCATAAAATTATTGTACCGGGTCCTCAATTCTGGTAATCTTGCTAACTTATTTTTATACTGTTCTCATAGTTACTGTAGTTCCATCACTAGAAAATCTCACAGGAGATATACTGACTTCTAATTTGTTCACTCCCCATTAACTCTGCTTGTCCCTTTACTTGTTTATTTAATGCTTTTCCTTATTATTTTCTCTTTACAGTCAAGCATGTCTCCTAGAGAGTAAATTTCTAAAAAGAAATGGGGTATAGGGTTATCTTACTTGCTTTACTTTAGCCTACTAAGACATTGTCTGTAATTAAACCTTTAATGAATGTTTTTAATAATAGGTGTGTTTTTTTTTTTTTTTTTTTGAGTTGGAGTCTCACTATGTTGCCCATGCTGGAGTACAATGAGGCGATCTTGGCTCACTGCCACCTCTGCCTTCTGGGTTCAGGCGATTCGCCTGCCTCAGCCTTCGAATAGCCGGGATTACAGGCAGTCGCCACCACACCCAGCTAATGTGTTTTAGTAGAGATGGAGTTTTGCCATGTTGGCCAGGCTGGTCTTAAACTCCTGACCTTAAGTGATCTGCCCACCTTGGCCTCCCAGAGTGCTGAAATTACAGGTGTGAGCCACAGCACCAGGTCAAAAATAGGTCATCTAATCAGTTTTTCTACCTGTGGGTCTAAACGAAACCATTTTAAAACAAAGGTTTCTACACATGCCCAGGTAGATTCCAAAATACTTTCCCTAAAATATAGACTCTGAAAATGATATAACTGATGCCTTTTTTTCCTCCCATTGACAAGTTTGCTGTCTTTCAGTTTTCTCTGGAAGGCTTTAAGACAAATGAATGAATTCATTCTGATAAATGAAATTTATGTTATGGGCCTTAATTTTGGGGAACAGAAGGAAGACATGTTAATGTTGGAATTTGAGTGACATTATTTCCCTTCTTTTGTGTGGTTCTGACATGCATTTAAGTTTCTTTCCAAAAATAATTATTTTTGAATAATTATATCATGGTAATTATTAACCATGATCCGAATATAATAAATCTTTGGCAATGAAGTACATTTTATTGCGGTATCAACCACAATTTAACTCAGGGTGACACTTTTTATTGTAATTACTATATAATGTAGTCTTTTCAGGAAATTTGAAATTACTTTGTAGCTGTTATTTGTGGGGTCTGTGGGGAGAAGGAGTGAGAATTTATTTTTCTCTTTGTTTTTTCATTCATTTCGTATTATTCTTTATTCTCTGCAAGTCTAAAAACAGATAATTTATTGTGCCGTAGATTTGTTAGTACAGTTCTTTCATGTAGCAAACATAGGTGAGAACACAAATTATTTCTTAGAAAATCTAAATGCTTGCACTTAACTAAAAGTATCATTCAGAAAATACTCTAATGCCTCTTTTTTTCTTCCTTGGCCATTAAGGTATATTGATGGGAGCGTTGCTAAATAGAAACAAAGTCATGCCTTTGACAGCTGCACTCAGCACCTCATAACCCCAGACTCCCAGTTAAACAGGTGGAATTATCAAAGAAGGGTGGCAGCATTTAATGCAGCCCATCACTTCTTTAGGAACAGTGGTTAGCTAGGACATGACTCAAGAATGAGGACACGCTGGCCCAAGGAAACCTTCTTTGTCCTCACATGGCCTCTTCCCTGTGCACTGGGACAAAGCTCTCTGGTGTTCCTTCCTCTTACAGGAATATTGGCTTTATGGGATCAGGGCCCTGCCATTATGACCTCATTTGGCCTTAATTATCTCCTTCAGAGAATATACATTAAAATTCACAATCAGAACAAACTATTCATTTAAGTGGTATTTAATCATCCTTTTAGCATTGGAGCCCTATTTCAATTGGAAAGGAGTTTTATATATTGTATGAGAGAGAGAGACTAGAACACTAACAGTCAAGTATTGGGGCTGGGTAGAAGTGAACACGTTGTTGTAAGGTTTGATGTCTGCCAAATCACTGTGAGCCTTTGTTTCCCTTATCTGTACAGGAAGGAAAAACAGTCATTAAGTGTTTAATGACAGACAGTGTCTTGGTAGGTAAAGAGTAAAGCAAGCAAGATAATACTATACCTCATTTCTTTCTAGAAATTTACTCTATAAGAGACATGCTTAACCAGAAAGAGAAAACTGTAAAGAAAAGTATTAGATAAACAAGTTGGTTGGTTTGGATACTGGGGTTTCTACCTGTTAAGTTTTGTGATTCTGTGACTGGGCAATACTTTTTATAATATTTAGGGAATCTGAAGGCCTGGCATTTTGAAATTTAAAAGTTTATGCAACAAGTGCGTTTTAGTGTGTTGGACAATTGTTGCTTATTTCCTTCAACTAGCTTTTAAAAGGCATTTGGCTCTTTAGGGTAATGAACACTTGGCAAGCATGAAGTAATATGTTTCTTATGGGACAATTGAAGAAGCGTTATTTGCAGTCTTGTGGTGACATGGCAGAGGCAAGAGGCTGGGCGCGTGGGAATGATGAAGGCATTTAAAGTTGCAAAATGTTACTGATTCTGGTTCTGTTGAACACAACTGGAATATTGAATATCTGGGCTATGAGCATTTTTTCAGTAGTAATTATCCACACCTCATTAAGATCAGACATCAATTAATGTCTCTCTAGGTAGAACAAAAAATGAAATATTTATTGGTCAGTAAGGAAAGTCCTGGCACCTAGGTCAGTGAAGAAGATGAACCTCTCTTGGCGAATTGGGCTTTTGGTGATGGGCAGTATGGTTGGCTGTGTTCCATTCTTAAGACTAATAGCAGTCAGAACAAGTAGTTGTAGTCATATCATCTAATGTATAGAGAGGAAGAATTTCTAAAAATTATTCTTAGATATAGATGCTACATGTAGAAGTTGCCATATTGCAGCAGTATAGGATACTGTCTTGTGGCCTGTTTGTGAAATATCTTTGAAATGTCTGTGATTAAGAGACACTTAAAGTTAGGAGGACAGGAAGTAACGGAAATGAAACCTGGAGCAGTGAAAGGCTCCCAAAGGTGGTTATGCTATTAACCAGTAATTCATGTTTCCAAAAATTACGTTTTAAATTTTATTTTATGCTTTTTGTTTTAATAATCACATACTTTTAATATCACATATTGCCAGTATTTCCAGATCAAAGGTATATGTAACTTAATGTTATAATTAAGCACATTCTCCCTAATATTTTTATCTTTAAAATATGCCATGACGTTGTTCTACCCATGTCAATTTGATGTGTACATTGATATTTATTTGGCAGAATGTTATTCTCAGTGTTCACAGGTATGTGATATTTTTATACAGACGCATGTTTGTTCTTAATGAGGTAAAGCTTATGTAGACATTTTGAAAGATGTTGGTGATTAGACAGCCTAGCAAATAATGTTGTAGATCATACATTATTCATGCATGGGAGGAAATGTGGCTACCTTGTTGTGTTTTTATGAAACACAGCCATTTTTCCCCTGTGCTCAAAATTATGAAAAAATATTGCTAGTTTTCAGTCTGCCTGACCTATAAGGCCTGTGAAATGCTGAGTGGTTTGGTGTACATAGATTTCAAACCCTGTATTTCAGTAACTTCCTTTGAATTAATATTATAAATGTTAAATGCTGTAAATCTTCAAACCACCTAACTTTTGGAGATTGAAACACTTTCATTCTAAACTTTTTTATTTTTATATTTTCAAAATGTATGATATATGGCTAAACACTGATCCCAACTTACTGGCAGTTTTGTAGTAAGGAGTGAAATGGAGAGTCAGTCAAGGTTTCAACCCATGTGTCTATGCTTATTTCAGCAATTTCTACAGAAGTGAGGCATCCCAGTCTAGTTAGCACAAAAGAATAGGCCATTTCTCATAAGAAACATTAGGAAAAACTGGAAATGTCAGTGAAAAAAGAAAGAGAAACAGAAGATTTGATGACTATTTACATATATAAAGAGATCACTTTATATTGAAATCACTTAAAGAGCTCAAGTTATTTTGTTATTTGTGGCTTCATAAGTCTGAATTAGAACTAGTTGGTTGGATGTTTAAAGAGATTCTACTCTACAAAATGAGAATTTTCAAATGAATAAGGCAACAGAAGTAGGAAAGCTTTTCTTGGAAGACAGTATTTTTTCATGGAGATGCTTAACCAGAAACTGAATTCATGATGCAGTTAACTGGATATTGAATTTCCAGGTCTACATTCTTTAAATCTCTGATTGTAAGCCTTTCCAATATACTGTGCAACTTCAGAGCTCTGGTTAGATGTTTCTTCCAGTCTTGCTCATTTGAGTTACTTTTTTATACTTCAGCTTAATGCTGATGATTATTATTGGCAGGGTCAGGAAGTATAGTTGACTTCAATGTCACTTCCGCATTGACTTTCTTCTTTCTAACACAAGGAGACTCATGGAGCAGTTATTAGACGAACTCCACCCTCCCTACGATATAGTTCCTTCTATCCTCTTTCTTTTTTTCTTCTCTGCTCTTATTTTTGTATTTATCTTTTTCATGTCCAGTAACTGGTACATAGAGTATAACACAACTCTTCCAGTGACTGTTAAAAGAAAAAGAAAACTAGTTTTCTTCTGCTGTAAAAGCTAATATGGGACCAACACTGTATTTCCAGATAAACCTAAAATCAGCATGACTTTGCTGCTGTGATTTTGACCTAGATTTAAGTGGATATTTTAGACGCAGGTTTTCGTCTCTTTATCAGTTACATTTTGTTATTATCAATTAAGATCATTAGCAACTTACATATGAAAGACAGTAGAAAAGACTATTCAGAACAAAATGCTTGTGTAATCTGTATGCTGCTTTTTATGTATTCTGAACATGTGTTAGTCTTTTAGACTGCAGTAGCCAAAATATGCTTATTCAGCATTCAATGAAATATGTTTATGTCCAGCCACAGGGCCATTTACATCTGATTTTGAAATCTAAATTGATAATGTAATTTGGTGTTAAAAATAACATAGGCACACCTGGGGGAAAATACAGTCTCTCCCTTTAATAACGTATATTCCTTTGCGGGTTGGCTGTGCATTGTTTCCTTGTACAATTTGGTAAATTATTTTATCATTACCCTTGCTCCTCAGAAAACAGAAAGACACGCACACACACACCCTCTCATATTGACTTTGTTCTGTTTCTGTTTGCATTTTGTCACTGGGCCTTCTATATAATACCAAAGACTTTTATTTGTTCATAATTGTCATTTGAACATTTGATCATTAATATTGCCTACCGTGTTTTCAAAAAAATGTGTCATCCTGCAAGTGAAATATTTTTCATTTCATGGTCATGAAATCTCTTTCTATTGTCCTTTTGTAGTTAAACAGAAATAAGCTCCAAACAAAGCAATGATATTTTCTCAGGACTTTATTATTTAATAACTGAGAAAGGAAATTTCTTTGATTCAGCAAGATAAGTAAGAACAGCCAGCTAGAAAGAAGAAGAAAGGTGGGAGCATCATAAAGGAAGATTTAGTTTTTAATTACCTTAATTTTCATTTTTGGGTAAAAGTAGTGATTACGAACCTGGGAAGTGCTGGGTCTGACTTTTGTGTTGCACTTAAAATAGTTGCTGGGATGTTTGATGTTTTCAGCTTGTTTTTATTAGTTGTGAAAAAATAGTAAATTTGACAATTACTGTTTTTAAACTCAATGAGCATTCTTTAATCACTATTTCTGGAAAATACCACATTGTAAATAGGTGAGAAAGTATTCGATAATGTTAAAAAGAAAAAGAACAGTAACGCAAGTTTCTGGACTATCACTCTTTAGTGAAAGAATATGGAAATATGTTACTTAATTGAACTCTGAATTCAGAATCTATAATTTAAAAAAAATCTTTTAAAATATTTATTGAGATATACATATACATTCAAATGTATAAATCTTTACATATATTTTTGTATAGTCATATCTTTGTATGAATTTGTACATATATATACACAAGTGTCACCATGATCCAAATCAGCATATAAGACATTGACACGGATCATTTTCACCCCTTCCCTGAGAGATAACCATTATTGTGAATTCTATCCCCACAGATCGGTTGGTGTTGCCTATGGTTTAATTTCATTTAAATGGAATCATATAGTAAGTCCTCTTTGGTGCCTGACTTCTTTTGCGTGACATGATGTGTACGTTAATCATGCATAGGCTAACACTGATTTCTTTGTTAGTCATTGTGTCAATATACTACTGAAATTAGCAGTTATAAAATATAGTATTCCATCATTATTTTGGAATAAAAGAACTTTTAGAATCCTATGGTCCTAAAAACTGCTCACAATTGAAACTTCTTATAAACAACTTTCCAAGAAATCTTTTGGTTTCCTGTCTTATAGGGCCAAGGAGGTTCTCAGTGCAGTAAGAGATGTCAGGGGTGGGGCAGTGTCCAGCAGGGCAGTGAGCCAGCGTAGCTGGAAGCCATGTTCTTCCCACGATGGATGTAGACTGTTTCCTACAGCTTTGGTAGTAAAAGCCAGGGAAGCAAAAATTAATTGACGTGTTTCCTAGACTTTGGGTTTTCTGATCAGTCAGTGAAAAGATAATTGGCAATTAACGTGAGTTGCTACTTTTATGAAAGAAGAAAAGGAATTTTTCTTAGAATTAAGATCCATCATTTTTAAAGGTAATTGGCAACTTAAAATTGACATTCTCTTTTTTTAAAAAAATAAAATAAAAGATCTCGCTGTATTGCCCAGGCTGGAGTGCCGTGACTGTTCAGAGGTGCAATAATAGTACACTGTGGCATTCATGTTCTTAAGACAGCATGAATATGTAGGCTAGTTTTTGGAGACAGTAAATTCAGTCCAAGAGGGAGGAGAGAAGCTTGACATGAGGGATTAGCCAAGAGCCAGATGCAGAATTGTCACAGGAAGCCACGAGCAGGTATGGACCCATTGAGAGACTCAAACATAGTTGTGGTGAGTTGGGAATTTACATTTATTGATTGTAAATCACATGATTCTGGTCCCTAACGGGCAGTCACTAAAAATGTTTTGAGTAAATGAGCAAATGAATTGAAGGTAAGTGGTGGGGCAGTTTTACATGTTTAAGGCAAACTGGATGGATATTGAGTATTCTTTCAGTATGTCTACAGAATCATTATAATTCTTGAATCTTAAAAGATACTTTTAAACCTTTTTATACTATCCTGAGTGCATTATATACACATTATATACACACACATACATATACATCACATACACACTCATTGCCTTCACTTTAGCTAGTTGATTATTAGAACATATTCTGTACAGTTACATTTATCACAGCCACCTTGTTTTTCAAGTTTTAGTACATCTGCAGCCTCTCCTGGTTGCCACTAGTATCACTGTCAGCTACAATGCTTTGCCAACCTGCTGAAGCTCTCTTACTCTGACCAGTGTGCTGAAGGTGTGGGCATTAGTGAAGCCATCAGTATCTTTTTTTGCATATTCTATTTGTTTTTGCCTTTTTCATCAGTGAAAAATGATAGAACATCTTTTCAATGTAAGAGTGGAAATAAGAATAGTAAAGAAAATTGTACAAAAACAGGCCACTAAATTTATTCTTTAGCATGAAATTAGAAATGCTGAACAGCTTGATAGAGATATATCAATGCTCAGAAATGCATCTAAGAGAATCTACAGTTCTTTCTTACTTTGAAGCTTTTAAGAAAATTGATATGAGGATTTCACTGAAGATTAAAAAGAAACCAACTTCCTTCTCTGAACGCTGGAGACCTGTCTGCTTTATAAGCCTCAACTCATTACATTTTCTTTTTCACGTTTTTGATTGACATGTTCATTTTAAAGATGCAACTTCAACATTCAATGGGAATTGACAGTATTTAAACTGAATTTTGGCGCAAAATTCTTCAATTTAGTCATAGTTTTCTGTTATTTTTCATTCATTCTTTTTTTTCCAGCAAATATTCGCTGAGTGCTTACTGTGTGCCAGACATTGTCCTTGGCTTTGTGGAGGCTATGTTCCTAATGAGGTTATTGTGGTAATTTGAGAATAACAGAAAATCTGTGACAAAGGATCCTATCATTCCACTGGTGCTAAATTTCTTCATTTCCTTTTTTACACTTAGAAGATTATCTGTTGTAGAGGTGCATCTGTTTTCATGCCTTTCCTTTTTCAGAGGCAGTTTCACCACTGGTCTTCATCCCACTTCCCTCCATCCTCTTTGGAATCCAGATCAAAAAATCTTGAAGTCCTACTTAGAAGACCCTTGTCCCTCTTAGCCCACACATCTAGTGTTGCTAATTTCTACCAGTTCTACTTTATAAACATGTCTCAAATTTATCCATTCCCTTCTTTCCATACTTATTGCCATTGCTGTAGTCGCTTAGCTTCGAAATTGGTTTCTGCTACTCCAAACCTAAACCTCTTTAATCCATCTCTTCTGCACTTCTCCCAGAGTGATCATGTCAGTCCCCTCCTTCGTTGTGATTTCTTATCCCCAGCCCTTGAAATGGCATTCCTTGTTGTAGAATAGAAGGCCTGCCTTTCTGACTTTATGCACACTGCTCTGAGGCCCACCTTATACTCCTCAGAGCCACAAACTCTTTCTTTTTTTCAGGTTTTTCATGCTATTTTCAAAATTTCTTTCTTTCTACCAAAAATATATCTACCAACACCGACCTTTGACCTCCTTCATTATCTGAAAGACATTTTATTCTTCAAGAATCAGCTCATGTATCCACTTTCCTTATAACTTTTTCCTGTGCCTACTCCCACCGACCCTTACATAATGTAAGTGGATCACTGTCTCCTTTTAAAAAATTATTGTGATTTTGGCATATTTTTATTGTAACACTTCGCACACTGTCTTGAGATGACTCAACATAGAACACAGATGTCATTTGCTGTGTTAGGGTTCTCTAGAGGAACAGAACTAATAGAATAGATAACGGGGAGTTTATGATTATCTCACATGATCACAAAGTCCCACAATAGGCCGTCTGCAGGCTGGGGAGCAAGGAGAGCCAGTCCAAGTTCTAAAACTGAAGAACTTGGAGTCCAATGTTTGACAGCAGGAAGCATCTAGCGCAGGAGAAAGATGTAGGCTGAGAGGCTAGGCTGGTCTCTCTTTTCACGTTTTTCTGCCTGCTGTATTCAAGCTGCACTGGCAGCTAATTAGAATATGCCCACTGAGAGAGCTGAGAGATCCAAGATGGCGGATTAGGAGCAGCTCAGGATTGCCGCTCCCAGTGAAAGTGCAGAGGGTGAGTGGACGCCGCATTTCCAGACGGATTTTTATTACCCCCAGACCAGGAGATTCCCAGACGGAGCAGCCCCACGG
>CAUYQU010101921.1:0-12707 GCA_963574635.1 Cheracebus regulus | reverse complement strand
CCAAAACAAAAATTTTTTCACACAAAAAAATAAAAAAAAAAAAAAAAAAAAAAAAAAAAAAAAAAAAAAAAAAAAAAAATACTCATTGGAGTATTTAAGAGTTCAGATTTTTGAATTAGCAATGTTCAACTTGTACTACATTGCCAGACACTTTACATGCATTCCTATATTTAATCCTCATAAAAGTCCTCTAACACAAGGTATTGTTTTTACGCTCACTGAGATAAGGAAACTGAGGCTCAGAGAAGTTATGGAATTTGTACCAGTCACATGGTAAGTAAGTGGTGAGCCTGCACTTCATTCAGTTCAAAGCCCTTACGCTTAATCATTGTGTTGCAATGCTCCCAGAAAAACTACACTGGCACTCACTTTATGGCCTGTACCTCTTTAGAGCTCGTTTCTTTCATGTCCTAGTACATCTTTCCATTGCAATGTCCATTGATTTCTTCTTTACTCTTCATTTTGTTGTCACTAGACTAGTTCAGAGACATCTACAAAGCAAGCATTTTACGTCAGAGATAATCAGCTACTTGGAGTCTCCTACATGATGATGGTAGTAAGCAAACACTAGGCAGCCAGAACTCCGTTGTGAATTCTATGGTTATTCAAGATAGCATTGGTTCCATTTTATTCACCTGCGTAAGCCAAGAGAACAGACTGCTCTGCTAGCAGCATGGGGCAGGGGGTTGTCTAGATCGAGGAAACCATGTTAATGAATTCCATGTCATCTACAGTGTCTCTTTTTTCTAGGATCCCAAAATAAAACTACAAATCAAAAATGAATAGTTCGAGGAACAATTTGATTCGTTAGTATGAATGAATGCTTGGATGAGAATGATTTGGGCCCTTGACATGAACCCAGTGGAATCTGTTGCTCATGAGTCAGATACTCTGGGCACCTACTGAGTTCCAGCAAAAATTTTAGTTTCTCCCCAGGGACAAGCAAATCAAACAACTACAAAAGATCTTACTAAGTGGACAGATGGTAGAATTTCAGAGGAAAAACAAAATTCTTCATTTTATCAATTAGAACTCTCATCAGAAAAAGTAGTTATTGAAATAAGCTAATTTTCTTTTTATTTTAGCAAAGTGTAGACCAGTAGTTGAAATTTTACATTTCTATAACTTCTGTCACCTAAAGAAAAATATACATACACATAGGAATAAAAAGAGATATTTTAGTCCAGCTCTCTAAGCAAAAATCACATGTAGCTAACCCCATTGTATTTTACCTATTTTAATGCAATTGTTCTATGCGGTTTTGTAGCAAAAAGACTTTCTGAGCCTGATAGTCAGCATACTGCGATCCTGGAATGAGCCTCTGTATCATCTAGTCACGGAAGTCCGCGGTATGCAGGAAGCGCCCGAAGCCATCCTATCCAAAGCCGTAGAGATTGAGGAGCAAACCAAGCGGCTTCTCGAGGGCATGGAGTTGATAGTCAGCCAGGTGAGCAGCCTCTGGTGCTTCCTTGTCATTAACATAAGCGGTGACCTCTGTGATGACAAATATTTCCCTTTGAAAGAAGGAAATTTAGGCGTTCTGTACTTCAGACCACTGTCAAATAAACCAAGAGCCTAGTCATTCATAGTCACAGATGCTAATGTAAATGAATCTTACAATGCCATGTGACAGGCGCCATTTTCCCACGCTATATGCAAAACTGCCAAAGACTTGCCCCTTTCTGAGGACAGGAAGTTAAGTGTTTTCAAGGGAGCGAAAACTAGAGAATAGAATCTGCAAGATACACGTTTTCTGCAGAGTATCCCAGGACACCCACTATTGAAAATTCTGGTCAGATACTTTCTCTTTTTTCCCCTCACCAGAGGATGAGAGTGGGAGAAAGAAGAAAACCAAAATCAGGTTGGATGAGCCCTTCACCACTCACCCCTGATCTGCTGCACAGACTTGTCAGGGAGGAGCAGATAGCAGCATGATGAGACCATGATATCAATGCACACACATTGCATTGATTTCAGGGGGTCCTCTAAGCACTAGATTTCAGGGAGTCACAAAAGAAGGTGGCATATCTTTTCTGGAATATCTTTATTTTGTAATGTATAGAAAGTTGTCTCGTTCTAAATTTTGTTTTT
Organism: Cheracebus regulus; assembly: GCA_963574635.1. NCBI lineage: Eukaryota > Metazoa > Chordata > Mammalia > Primates > Pitheciidae > Cheracebus > Cheracebus regulus. The sequence goes on along the minus strand of CAUYQU010101921.1, from coordinate 10,616 downwards.
CTTGAGACTCCAAAATCAAAATTCATGTCATTGCATTTAATCTCCCCAAATAATTTGTTATATCTGCATTGTGTTAGTATTTGCAGTAGATATCGCTATTCAGATGGGATGATTTCAACATTAGTGAGATAATACCTAAACAGCTTTTGAGGTTTTCGGGGATAATGTACCATCTAAAGAAAAATACATGATTATAGGAATAACAGCAGGAATGATTTTGTATTTCTCTTTTTGTGTACTAAGTACATGTTATCATTTATCATTTTTGTCATTTTCATGGGAGAAAAATATGCCAAACACAAACATAAAGCACATTTTTACCTTGGGACGTATGAAATAAATACCTTGATTTTCCAGTTATTTTCTTCATTACTGTAAAGCTAATTTATGAGGTTACTAATTTGTTCTATAGTACTTCATTTTCTATTCTCTTTTCTTTACACATATTTATTCTTATTCATATTATTATCCCTTACACAGTAAATTTTGTCTTAGGACTCAAGCACCAAAAATTAAAAATAAAAACATAAAGCAAGTCAATAAATACTCACACACACACACACACACACACACACACACACACACACACACACACACACACACACACACACACTTTAAACTCCAATAGGGAATCCCAAATTTAAAAAATATTCTCACTCTGTAGGAAAAGGTTTAGCAGATCGGTGTCTACATTTGCTCCAGATTTATGTACCTAGCAACTCTCCAAACTAGCTGACATCCCTAAAGTTGCTAAATGGTCACTTGGTCTCTAAGACCTCTGGGCATTCCTGGTTTGCAAAGGCTGATAGAGCGTGAAGAAACACAGTGCGCTCTCTGTTGTGCTGTTCAGCCTCCTGTCATCACAGTCGTGCCCCCAACGCTACCACACAGCCCTCACCACTGAAGGGCTGCTGTAAGCAGCCTCCCAACGTTTTTTTTTTTTTTTTTTAAGACAAGGTCTCACTCTGTCACCCATGCTGGAATGCAGGGGCATGATCTCAGCTCACTACAAACTCTGCCTCCCGGGTTCAAGAGAGCCTTGTACCTCAGCCTCCCAAGTAGCTGGGACTACAGGCATGCACCAATAGGCCCGGCTAATTTTTGTATTTTCAGTAGAGATGGGGTTTCACCATGTTGGTCAGGCTGGTCTCAAACTCCTGACCCTCAGTGATCCACCTGCATCAGCCTCCCAACGTCAGCCACCGTCCCCGGCCTGTACTCCTTTCTCGTAGGTGCTTTTCACAGAACCAATGTCAGCCACCGTCCCCGGCCTGTACCTCTTTCTCGTAGGTGCTTTTCACAGCACCTCCCAGCCCAGGGACCTCAAAAGAAAGCAGCCGTTTCTCCAAGAAACGTGAGGAAATGAACATCTCCTGACTGTGTAAGCAGCTTTTCTTAGTCATGGTCATCACTAGATAATCTGTACCCTCAAAGCATCAAGTACAAGTACAATCTTCATTATTTTTAAAGTTGTTGGAACATACACTATTCAGGGACTAGATTGAGTTCAGAGCAGGAAGAAAATAAACAATGTCAGGAAAAGTAAAGCACAAAGGACACATCAGGGACGAGACTCAGGGAATGACAGTTCCTCAAGTGAAGAACCAAAGCTAGCTACTCCGTTGTCTCTTGGTCAAATCCATGTTGATATTTACATAGCAACTTTCTGTTCTTCGTCTGTCTACTCCTGCAGAAACATACTTTCTGTGATCACACTGATGTCAGAAAACCTAAACATGTGTTCTGCTTCGAGTTTTCAAATTAATAGATTTCTGATACACTGGCCCAGATAAACAAAAATCATTGCCTTTGGCTAAAACTGTGCATTCCTATCTCATTCTCAAATCTTAAGTCAACAGTTAGAACAAGGACAATACTGATAATATGGAGAAAAAGTCACTCTTTTTTTGTGATTAGGTTCATCCTGAAACCAAAGAAAATGAGATCTACTCTGTCTGGTCGGGACTTCCCTCCCTGCAGATGGCTGAGGAAGAGTCGCGCCTTTCTGCTTATTATAACCTGCTCCACTGCCTACGCAGGGATTCACATAAGATCGACAATTATCTCAAGCTCCTGAAGTGCCGAATCATCCACAACAACAACTGCTGAGCCCACATCCATTTCATCTATTTCTGAGAAGGTCCTTAATGATCCATCCCATTGCAAGCTTCTTTTAATGTCTTTTGAAAGCGTACTTCGATGTAACAGCCCTCCTCTTAAAAAATAAAAACTGACTCCTGAGAGACATCAGCATCTAAAATGCCATTTGTCAAAGTTCCTTCTCTTCATGTAATAGAAAATCAAATCTATCATCCCCATTGAGAAGTTCTTATCAGAATGTCATGAATAACAGAAGCTAGCCTTGCACATAAGACAATTAACAGCTTACTTTAAAAAATCACAGATTATTGTGGGTCGAGTTATTAGAATCAAAGAGTTAGATTATGAATCATGCTAGTCATTCTATGAAGATTATTGAATTCTCAGGATTCTTGATGAAAACCAGGCACGCTCTGTCGGTTAACTTTCAGTGTTATGACAGACAATATAAGTACTGTGCAATTGCAATGCCTCCAAATAGCATGAAGTTTACTGAGCAGTCTAAAGATTGTTAGGATATAAACATGATATGGCTTTTTCTTTTTCTAATAGCGGTGTTCAATCATGCTCTCCTGAATTCCCATCTCTTTTGCATCATCTTACACACATTTCATGTTCTAGTAATTCTGGGTCTAACAAGTCCAGGTCAGTCAGGTTTCAACTCCATATTTAAATTATTTAATGCTTTTCTCCCTTCCTGTGTTGGCGCAAGGGACCCAACAGAGAAAGCAGACGTGGTCAGTTCCTACAGCTTTTCTTCCCCGTCCCCGGATCTCCAGTCCTCCGGCTGTGTTGGAATAGGATAGAGGATTAGGAGAAAGGACAAAGTTCAGACATCACTGACCACTGACTTAGTATTATAGCCTTCCCCTTGTTGACAGGAACTGACCTTGGATTTTCTCTGAGTAGTGGGTGAAATCAACTTTCTAGCGGAGTTGATTTGTAATTTCCAGAATACCAACTAGTGGGGACACCGCACAGTGTAGTTTCTTTCCGGGGAAATGCTCTGGCTTGGCTTGATTCTTCTATTCACCCCATAGCTCTTTCATCTGTAGCATTCTCCTCAGCCTCTGCTGTTGTTCCCCTCACCCTGCAGGAACTCGGTTGAAGGAAACTGGCATGAGGTCAGCTATGTGTCAACTGCCCCACAGGAAACTCATGCATCATAACCTATCCAAGCAATGGAGTAGCAATAGTTCGAGGTCACGGCTGACCCCTTCCCGGGGTCTCTACCGATTCTCTTCTCCCATTGACATACACACAGAGTACATCAGAAGTTGGATTCATTAGCAGACGTTCACCTCAGGAATGAGATACTAGTCTTTTCTTCTTGTAAACCTAGTGAGTAATTATCTCTATCAGCAATTATCTTGGAGAGTTGTGGTCACACTCCACTAGGTCACTGAGTTATAACACCCTCTTCAAATACCTAATCTATTTATTGAGTGTGGAGAGAGGTGACTGGATGAGGGTCCCTAAGCTTGTTCAGGGGCCTCTAAAGAACCTAAAATGAGGGCTAACCTCACTGCAAACTCCCCTTAGAAGGGAGTGGTATCGCCAGGCTGGCTTTGCAGCAGCTTATGGGTTTTAGAAGGGATTTCTAGAAAACAGACATTGGGAAACATCGCTTTCAACATTCTGGTAGACATTAAATAAAAAGGTGATGCGGATAGAACTAAGAGGAAGGGAGAGAGAAGGGAGGAAAGATACGAAGAAGAAAAATGAACAAAAAAGGCTTGGCTCTTAAACAATAAGATACTATTAGGATACTGCCCCTGGTGAAGACCTAAATCTGCCTTAAATTTTATACCTCAAGAGCAAATATTATGTCATACATTCCTCTCACTTTCCTTTTCTTTCTTCCTTTCTTGGAACTCTCGTTTGTATTAGGAGCATTCTTTGCCCTTACCAATTGAGTGGCTATAGTTCTAGAGACAAGCAGAACTTGGCATGTCTTCGGATCAGACATCAAGGCAATTTTCCACCTCTCTTCAGAGAAAACTTTCCTATGCTCATAGGAACATTTCCCCAACTCCCTCAAAAAATCACCTTTCCTCATAGCCAGGATTGTTTTTATCTGAATCCTGCCCTTATCTAAATATGAAAATTACTATGCTACATGGTAGAGAAAACGGTATGATAGGTGATGCTAAAAAAAAGTGCTATAGTGACTCAAAGAACAGCTGAGAGACATGGATGTGAGCACAAGGACATTTTTTTAAAGTGGCAAGGCTCTGATGGCTTTGCAATGCAGTTTGAAGGCTTGATGGGATATAATATGCAAAAATAGGAAGACAGCCTATCTACCAATTAACTTACGACATTTTATGATGTAGGTTTCCTATATTCTGAACAAGAGGAACTGAGACGTTAGTACATATAGCATTATAAAGTATCTCTAATAATAAGTTTGGCCGAAACATAAGAAATGTTCATTTTTAAACATTTCTTTTTTTGTACTTTAGGTTCTGAGGTACATATGCAGATCATGCAAGATTTTTGCATAGGTACACAAATGGCAATGAGGTTTGCTGCCTCCATCCCCCCGTCACCTACATCTGGCATTTCTCCCCATGTTATCCCTGCCTGACCTCTCCACACCCCCGCTATACCACCCTTTGCCCCCACCAAGAGACCCCAGTGTGTGATGCTCCCCTCCCTGTGTCCATGTGTTCTCATTGTTCAACACCCACCTATGAGTGAGAACATGTGGTGTTTCATTTTCTGTTCTTGGGTCAGTTTGCTGAGAATGATGGTTTCCAGATTCATCCATGTCCCTACAAAGGACACAAACTCATCATTTCTTATGGCTGCATACTATTCCATGGTGTATATGTGCCACATTTTCCTTGTCCAGTCTAGCATTGATGGGCATTTGGGTTGGTTCCAGGTCTTTGCTATTGTAAACAGTGCTACTATGAACATAAGTGTGCATGCATCTTTATAATAGAATGATTTATAATCCTTTGGGTATATACCCAGTAATGGGATTGCTGGATCAAATGGAATTTCTATTTCTAGGTCCTTGAGGAATCGCCACACTGTCTTCCACAATAGTTGAACTAATTTACACTCCCACCAACAGTGTAAAACTGTTCCTATTTCTCCACATCCTCTCCAGCATATGTTGTCTCCAGATTTTTTAATGATCACCATTCTAACTGGCATGAGGTGGTATCTCAATGTGGTTTTGATTTGCATTTCTCTAATGACCAGTGATGATGAACATTTTTTCATATGTTTGTTGGCCTCATATATGTCTTCTTTTGAAAAGTGTCTGTTCATATCCTTCTCCCACTTTTGGATGGGTTTGCTTGTTTTTTTCTTGTAAATCTGTTTTAGTTATTTGTAGATTCTGGATATTAGCCCTTTGTCAGACGGGTAGATTGCAAAAACTTTTTCCCACTCTTTTGGTTGCCAGTTCACTCTAATGATTGTTTCTTTCACTGCACAGAAGGTCTGGAGTTTAATTAGGTCCCATTTGTCTATTTTGGCTTTCGTTGCCAATGCTTTTACTGTTTTAGCCGTGAAGTCCTTGCCTATGCCTATGTCCTGAATGGTTTTGCCTAGGTTTTCTTCTAGGGTTTTTAAGGTGTTAGCTTTTATGTTTAAGTCTTTAATCCATCTGGAGTTACTTTTAGTGTAAGGTGTCAGGAAGTGGTCCAGTTTCTGCTTTCTGCACACTACTAGCTAGTTTTCCCAACACCATTTATTAAACAGGGAATCCTTTCCCCATTGCTTGTTTTTGTCAGGTTTGTCAAAGATCAGATGGCTGTAGATGTGTGGCATTGCCTCCCAGGCCTCTGTTCTGTTCCATTGGTCTATATCTCTGTTTTGATACCAGTACCATGCTGTTTTGATGACTGTAGCTTTGTAGTATAGCTTGAAATCAGGTAGTGTGATGCCTCCAGCTTTGTTCTTTTTGCTTAGGATTGTCTTAGTTATGCGGGCTCTCTTTTGGTTCCATTTGATGTTTAAGGTGTATTTTTCCAGTCCTGTGAAGAAGGTTATTGGTAGCTTGATGGGGATAGCATTGAATCTATAACTAACTTTGTGCAGTATGGCCATTTTCACGATATTGATTCTACCTAACCATGAGCATGGAATGTTTCTCCATCTGTTTGTGTCCTCTCTTATTTCGTTGATCAGTGGTTTGTAGTTCTCCTTGAAGAGGTCCGAGGTCCTTTACATCTTTTGTTAGTTGTATTCCTAGGTATTTTATTCTCTTTGCAGCAATTGTGAATGGGAGTTCACTCATCATTTGGCTCTCTGTTAGCCTGTTATTGGTGTATAGAAATGCTTATTTTGTATCCTGAGACTTTGCTGAAGTTGCTTATCAGTTTAAGGAGATTTTGGGCTGAAATGATAGGGTCTTCTAAATATACAGTTATGTCATCTGCAAATAGAGAGACAATTTGACTTCCTCTTTTCCTAATTGAATACCCTTTTGTTCTTGCCTAATTGCTCTGGTTAAAATTTCCAATACTATATTGAATAGGAGTGGTGACAGAAGGCATCCCTGTCTTGTGCCAGATTTCAAAGAGAATGCTTCCAGTTTTTGCCCATTCAGTATGACATTGGCTGTAGGTTTGTCATAAATAGCTTTTATTATTTTGAAATATGTTCCTTCTATACCTAGTTTATTGAGCGTTTTTAGCATAAAGGGCTCCTGAATTTTGTCGAAGGCCTTCTCTGCATCTATTGAGATAATCATGTCATTTTTGTCTTTGGTTCCGTTTATGTGGTGGATTACATTTATAGACTTGCATATGTTGAACCACACTTGCATTCCCAGAATGAAGTCTACTTGATTGTGATGGATAAGGTTTTTGATGTGCTGTTGCAATTGGTTTGCCAGTATTTTATTGAAGATTTTTGCATCTGTGTTCATCATGGATATTGGCCTGAAGTTTTCTTTTTTTCTTGAGCCTCTGCTGGGTTTTGGTATCAGGATGATGTTGGTGTCATAAAATGATTTGGGAAGGCTTCTCTCTTTTTGCATTGTTTGGAATAGTTTCAGAAGGAGTGGTACCAGCTCCTCTTTGTATGTTTGGTAGAATTCAGCTGTGAACCTGTCTGGATCTGAACTTTTTTTGGTTGATACGCTATCAATTGCTGCCTCAACTTCAGCCCTTCTTATTGGTCTGTTAAAGGTTTTAACTTTTTCCTGGTTTAGGCTTGGGAGGGTGCAAGTGCCCAGGAATTTATCCATTTCTTCCAGATTTAGTGGTTTACCTGCATAGAGTTGTTTGTAGTAATTTCTGATTGTAGTTTGTATTTCTGTGGAATCAGTGGTGATATCCTCTTTATCATTTTTTATTGCATCTATTGGATTTTTCTCTCTTTTCTTTTTTATTAGCCTGGCTAGTGGTCTATTTTGTTCATCTTTTCCAAAAACCAGGTGCTAGATTTATTGATTTTTTGAAGGATTTGTTGTGTCTCTATCTCCTTCAGATCTTAGTTATTTCTTTTTTTCTAGCTTTTGAGTATTTTTTATCTTACTCCTCTAGTTCTTTCAATTTTGACGATAGGCTGTTGATTTTAGATCTTTCCTTGCTTCTCTGGTGGGCATTTATTGCTATAAATTTCCTCTAGACACTGCTTTAAATGTGTCCCAGAGATTCTGGTAGTTGTGTCATCGTTCTCGTTGATTTCAAAGCACATCTTTATCTGTGCGTTCATTTCATTGTTTATCCAGTTGATGTTCAGGAGCCAGTTGTCAGTTTCCATGAAGTTGTGCAGTGCTGAGTTAGTTTCTTAATTCTGAGTGCCAATTTAATTGCACTGTGGTCTGAGAGACTGTTTGTTACCATTTCCATTCTTTTGCGTTTGCCGAGGAGTGATTTACTTCCAATCATGTGGTCAATTTTAGAGTAGGTGCCATGCGGTGCTGAGAAGAATGTATATTTTGTGGATTTGGGGTGGAGATTTCTGTCGATGTCTATTAGGTCCACTTAGTCCAGGTCTGAGTTCCAAGTCTTGGATATCCTTGTTAATTCTCTGTCTCACTGATCTGTCTAATATTGACAGTGGAGTGTTAAAGTCTCCCACTATTATTGTGTGGGAATCTAAGTCTCTTTGAAGGTTAAGAACTTGCTTTATGTATCTGGGTGCTCCTGTATTGGGTGCATATATATTTAGGATCCTTAGTTCTTCTTGATGCACTGATTCTTTTTTCCCTTTTTTGTCTCTTTTGCTCTTCGTTGGTTTAAAGTCCATTTTATCAGAGGCTAGGATTGCAACTCCTGCTTTAATTTTTGCTCTCCATTTGCTTGATAAATCTTCCTCCATCCCTTTATTTTTAGCCTAGGTGTGTCCTTGCATGTGAAATGGGTTTCCTGAATACAGCACACTGATGGATTTTGACTTTTTATCCAATTTGCCAGTCTGTGTCTTTTGATTGGGGCATTTAGTCCATTTACATTTAAGGTTAATATTGTTATGTGTGAAGATTTTCCTACCATTTTGATGCTAGCTGGATGTTTTGCCCATTAGTTGACATATTTTCTTCATTGTGTTCATGGCCTTTACCTTTTGGTACATTTTTGGAGTGGCTGGTACTGGTTGTTCCTTTCCTTCTTTAGTGCTTCTTTCAGGAGCTCTTGTAAGGCAGTCCTGGTGGTGAAGAAATCTCTCAGCAATTGCTTGTCCATAAAGGATTTTCTTTCTCCTTTGCTTATGAAGCTTGGTTTGACTGGATATGAAATTCTAGGTTGAAAGTTCTTTTCTTTAAGGATGTCGAATATTGGCCCCCACTCTCTTCTGGGTTGTAGAGTTTCTGTGGAGAGATCCGCTGGGAGTCTGATGGGCTTCCCTTTGTGGGTAACCCAACCTTTCTCTCTGGCTGCCCTTAGCACTTTTTCCTTCATTTCAACCCTGGTGAATCTGATGATTATGTGCCTTGGGGTTGCTCTTCTTGAGGAATATCTTTGTGGTATTCTTTGTCTTTCCTGGACTTGAATGGTAGCCTGGCTTGCTAGGTTGGGGAAGTTCTCCTGGATAATATTCTGAAGAGTGTTTTCCAGCTTGGATGCATTCTCTCTGTCACATTCAAGTACACCTATCAAATGTAGATTAGGTCTTTTTACATAATCCCATAGTTCTTGGAGGCTTTGTTCATTGCTTTTCACTTTTTTTTCTCTATTCTTGACTTCTCATTTTATTTCATTGAGTTGATCTTCAGTCTCTGATATTCTTTCTTCTGCTTGATCGATTTGGCTAAACTTCTGCATGCTTCGTGAAGTTCTCATGCTGTGTTTTTCAGCTCCATCATGTCATTTATATTCTTCTCTAAGATGTTTATTCTAGTTACCATCTCATCTAACCTTTCTTCTAGGTTCTTAGTTTCTTTGCATTGGGTTAGCACATGTTCTTTTAGCTTTGAGAAGTTTGTTATTACCCACCTTCTGAAGCCCGTTTCTGTCGATTGATCAGATTCATTCTCCATCCATCTTTGATCCCTAGCTGGTGAAGAGTTGTGATCCCTTGGAAGAGGAGAGGCGTTCTGGTTTTTGGTGTTTTCATTCTTTTTGCACTGGTTTCTTCCCATCTTAGTGGTTTTATCTACCAGTGGTCTTTGTAGTTGGTGACTTTCAGATGGGGTCTCTGAGTGGACCTCCTTTATGCTGATGTTGAAGCTATTTCTTTCTGCTTCTTAGTTTTCCTTCTAACAGTCAGACCCCTCTGCTGCAGAACCACTGGAGGTCTACTCCAGATCCCGCTTGCCTGGAGGTCACCCATGTTGGCTTCAGAACAGCAAGGGTTGCCACCAGTTTCTTCTTCTGCTATCCTTGTCCCAGAGGTGTACCCGCTGATGTCAGCCTGAACTCTCCTTTGTGAGGTGTCTCTTTGGGCATACGGGGGGGGGAGTTGCTTCAGGAGACAGTCTGTCCCTTGTAGGAGCTCAAGTGCTGTGCTGGGAGCTCTGTTGTTGCATGCAGAGCTGCTGGGCAGGTACCTTTAAGTCTGCTGCAGCTGAACTCATAACTGCCTCTTTTCCCAGGTGCTCTGCCCTAGGAAGGTCGGCTTTATTTACGAGTTCTTGTCATGCTGCTGCCTTTTTTCATAGATGCCGTGCCACACATGGAGTAGTCTAGTCACAGTCTGTCAGCAGAGGCATTGCTGAGCTGCCGCAGGCTCTGCCCAGTTGCCGTGTGAATTGCCTTGGTAGTGGTGGACTGCCTCAGTAGTGGTGGTCGCCATTCCCCTAACTGAGCTGGACCGTCCTGGGTCCAGCTGCACTTCTGCAAAACTCTCAATCCAGAGCGTTTCAGATTGCTTGTTTTGTGGGGGTGGTACCTGCAGAGCCATATCACCTGGCTCCCTATCTCATCTCCCTTCCTTTCAGTTGAACGGGCAGCTCTGTCTCCCTGGCATTCCAGGTGCCAGTCGAAACAGCCACCCAGACTTGTGTGAGTTTGTGTGCGCCAACCAGCACCGGCTGAAACCACCACACTGAAAACTCGTGGCACTTTTCAGCTGAGAAAGTGCTGGTCTGTGGGCAGTGAAAACTTGTT
>CAUYQU010101919.1:0-14197 GCA_963574635.1 Cheracebus regulus | reverse complement strand
ACCTCCCGGGTTCGAGTGATTCTCCTGCCTCAGCCTCCCAAGTAGCTGGGATTACAGGTGCACACCACACCTGGCTAATCTTTGTATTTCTAGTAGAGATGGGGTTTTACCATGTTGGCCAGGCTGGTTTCGCACTCCTGGCCTCAAGTTATTTACCTGCCTCGGCCTCCCAAAGTGCTGGAGTTACAGGTGTGAGCCATTGCACCTAGGCTAAAAACTTCTTAATGAAGGCAGGGGTGAGGGTTATGGTGATGAACCTGCTATAATTACTCTCTTTTTTTATTACATGTTTGGTCAGTGTTTTGAAGGCAAGGGAGGGGGAGTAGACCCATTTTAGGCTAGCCAGTGAATAATTCAATTGTGTCCTTTACTGCCTGAAAGTCCCTAACTTCCCTGAGGCTTTCTCCTACACGCCAGTGATTTATCTTGAACTGGGGCACAATTGTTGTCCCCCATGTCTACCTCTCTAAGTTATATTATTTTCTACTAATATAAAAGTAATTTTAGCAAAAAGTTTCTAAGAAAACAATGTCATTTTCTTGAGAGACTGAAGTACTTACATACAACATAGGTAACTATATAAAGATTTATACATAAAGTTACATACAATATATGTAACAACTCAAAAATATATATAAATATACATTCTATATATGTATTATTAATATACTACATAACAAAAAATATATATACATCCTATATATGTATTATTAATATGATACATAACAAATTTGCATTCATATGTTTCATTTAATAAGCATCTCATAACTCTTCAGCTTTGTCCCTGAGAGTATCTGTTACACGTAATAAGCACATCTTAGTGCCTAGGATACAAGGTTGAACAAAGCCTGGTCCTTGGCCTCCATGTGCACCTAGATAGAGTTACTGAAGGATGCTCAAGAAGAGATTCTGACTCTGCCCAGGGGAATGGAAACAAGGCTTCCTGGAGGAAGCAACATTTTGAACTAAGTTTCAATTAATCTAATGAATGATCAAACGGTCTCTAACATTTATTCCTGTTTTAAAAACATGATGTTATGCTAAATTTCCCCTGTCTGTATTTGTATATGTGCCTGTGCATTATGTGGGAAAGGAGGCTTAGTAATGTGTTTGAATAACTGTCAATTCATGTTACTTTAGTTGTGATTTTTAAGTGTGGTTCTAGTTTTCAGAATAAGTTGAAAACTGGATAACCAACTAGTTGAAAGTTCTTTCAACAAACAGAAGGATTACTTAGGCTTCTCCTGCATTCTGTGAGAGGGTAAAGTCTGGGATAGTAAGCACTATCGTTACTGCCTTTGTACCCCCACTGTCAAGGTAGTTATCTTCAACTCCGGGTAAGTGCATAATAACTCTGTGAAGCCAGCTCCAGCTCCAAGGCAGATTGTTTGAAGTGGGCAACATTTTTTTTTTAATGCAGTGGAGATTAAGCCCTCCAGTTGAGCTTGACAAAGGTATGTATGTGAAAGGTCACAGATAGAAAATTTGTATTTCTAAAACCTGTGACATGCAGCAGTCCTCAGAAAACAGAGAGGAGCAACATTTTTAATGTGCGTTTTCTATCTGTTTTAACACAAATTCAAATTAGGACTTATTAACCTCTTCATGAACTATTATACAGTATTACATTTAATTGCTAGGAAGAATGTCAATTGTTTTACAAGTTTTTTGTTTGTTTGTTTTTTAAAGACACAGACTCTTGCTGTGTCGCCTAGGCTGGAGTGCAGTGGCTGTTCACAGGTGTGATCATAGTGCACTATAGCCTCAAACTCTGGGGTTCAAGTGATCTTCCTGGGTAAGCCTCCCAAGTAGCTGGGACTACAGGACCAAGCCTAGCTCCAAACAGGAAGATATGACTTAGTTTCCTTTCCTTAACCCAAATGCATGTTGGTATCTGATATTGTGTGTGTGTGTGTGTGTGTGTGGAGGGGGAGTTATTACTTTAAGGTTTTTTTTTAACATCTTACTTTCTTACTTTGCACACTTAGAGCAAGGTGTGTTTTAAATATACAAACTGAAAGGAGGAATCAGGGCTAATGGCAGTTATCACAGCTCAACTCTAGATACTGCTGTCATCACAGTATTACCATCAGACACACACATTTATGGATTAAGAACAGAAACTAAGGACCTTTTGGATGCTGGCTACATGAAATTCAAGTGCGTCCTTATCAGCTCTCTTTGTGCTTTTACACCAACAGTTCTTAACCCTATCAGATGATGCCTCTTTTTTTCATGTCCAGTATTTTGCAACTTCTATTTTATTATGCTGACAAACAATCCTAACACATTTACATACATAATTTCAGAAGATCTATATAGTGTTCAAACTACATAAGGCAAAAATAAAAAAGAAAGCAATTTACATAAAATATGGTATCCATATGCAAAAACTTGGACACTACACTAGAAGACAAATGAAGAAGTCACATGCCTGTATCCATACCTGAGAGTCACCGTGATCATATAGATTATAAATGCAGATTGATTGGGCTCTTTGGTCACTGTTGTCAGGATTTTCTGAATATGAAATAGCTCTCAGTCAAGTTGAGAGCAAAACAAAGTATAATTCCCCTTGATTTACATGTAGGGGTATCCCTGAAAAGTGCAGCATATATTAAAACTGTTGGGGAAAATATTTTATATTTGTATATAAAAAAGAGTTTGGTTTTAGGCTCAGATAATTGTAAGCTGGTCTTACACCTATGGAAGACATTACAAAGTTGTGGGCAGAGGGCACGGTGGCTCATTCCTGTAATCCCAGCACTTTGGGAGGCTGAGGCAGAAGGATCATTTGAGCTCAAAAGTTTGAGATCAGCCTGGGCAACACAGTGAGACCCCTGTCTCTACTAAAAAAGAAAAAAAGAAAATTGAAGGGAACAAGTCTTCACTATGTGGGACTGCTCTGTGCATTGCTGACAGGTAGATCAGGAGGATGCTTCAGAAGCGAGGTTCTCCCCCTTCCCAAAGACTGTTAACAAGTTAGGGCCCAAATCTCGTCCTCACATTTCCAAAAATTCCCCTAGGGGGCAGACTGTCCTTAACGAGAAGCCCTCCTTTCAGTTCCACATCTCAAACTCAAGATGGCAGCTTGGTGGGTGGGTGGCCCGTGAATGTGCAAATCACAAGCTCAGCCTTCTCCTTTTGCTTCATAATCAAAGAGCTTCAGTATATTGGAAAATAAAATCTAACTCTATACCAAAAGATGGAATTCAAACTGCTTTGGACGAAATGGTGAATACCGAAATAGGATCAAGGAATTCCACAGGCGATCACGTGGCACATAAAGAATATTTAATACAGGCCTTTACTTGGATGGTAGAGGATGCTCGTCAGCTCCTTCAGAATCACAGGGGCCAGAGGCAGGTTGTACAAGAAGAGGAGGAGGGAAGGACAAGAACAGAGGACAAGGTCTCTGCAGAAACTTTTATCTCTAGAAAAGAGGCTTAATATTTCAGTCTTTGGTACAAGACAGACTAACAATAGACAACTCACTTAATCTCCATTCTTTACATGTAAATTGGGAGATAATCATGGTATTTCATACCATTGTTAGAATGATTGAGACATTTATGTAAAGTGCCAAATGGGAAAATTCCCTTACTGTTGGCTGTGATTATTATTTTCTAAAAGTTGCAATTGTCACTTGCCCCTAGAGCATTGCTGTTTAGTTACAGTTGAGATTTGGAATAAAAAGTTATTAGATATAAGAAGCAAAGTAAAATTCTATGTTACTTTTTGGATATTCTCTGTTTTGATTTTCTCTTAAAATATGATACTACAAATTAGGGGAAATCTGAATCATTTCCTTACAAGAAAAAAAAAGGCAATGTCTTTAAGAAACTCTGAATGTTTCAAGAATAAGGCTGATAGCTGATAGATGTCTCAGAAAGGGACTCTGTGTATTATGTTAAAAGGGAAAGGCTTACTAAACCCATTTAACTTTAAATCACAAACATGTATATTATAGCTGAAGTTCTTAGATTTTAGTGAATTTCTTGATATTCGTCTTCAATATGCATCACAATAGGCATTTTATACAGGATCTCAAGCAAACTGGTTTTACGAGCATATCTGGGAAATGAGAAGAGTGTGACGGATGACCAAGTGTTGTGCCAAAATTTTATATACAATATTCTTTCTGAGGGTAAATCACCAGCTATAATCTACCCAGTCAAGGGCAAGTGATCATGAGAGATATGTGTGTGTGAAACAGTATATTCCTCTTAGGAGCAAGAATCTTAACCAATGTTAGAGAGATTTCTGAACATTTCAAATGGTATAGGATTCCTGATAGAGGAATTTAGTAAATGTCTGTTGATTATGGGAAGGTAAGAGTTCTTAGAGAAAGATGCAAGACAAATAAATTCTCCCCCATACTTAAAATCTAACAACGAGAAATACATACTACAGTAACCTTTCAAAGCACTAATGACAGTATTGATTTATGACTACTGTAAGTTTTAGAAGAGTTATTTTTCTTGACATGCATTTCTCAAGAGATTATAAATCAACACAATCTTTTTGGAAGGCAATTCAGTATATTTATCAAATACTGAAAACTGTTTTAGACTTCATAATTTCCTTTTTGGGTATGTATCCATAATAATAATAGTAATAGCAGCTTTTACACAGCACTTACTATGTGCTAGGAATTGTTCTAACAGACCCATGGTCACACAGCTACAAAACTGAGAATCTAGAATTTGCACTTGGGCACCGTGGTTCCAAGCCTGTGCTCAGCCTTTTGCTGTCTTAGCTACAAGGTTGTTCACTATAGCATTGATTATAACAGGGAAAGTTTAGAAACAAGCTAAATATTCACCAGTGGGGCATAAGTTAAATAAACAATGATAGGTTTATTGATAGAATACAAAACAAATTAAAAATCAAGTTTTAGAAATACATATTTGCATGGACAAACATGATATTTGACTCAGAGCAGGTAAAAAGGCTCAAAACTCTGTAGTATGATTCCAGTCTACTAAATATTTTCTTTCGATGGTGAGATTTTTGTTTTCTTTTTGGTGCTTCATTGCATGATCCCGATTTTCTAAATGAACTAGAATTCCTTTTGTACTCAGGAAAAAATTAGTAACAAATTGCTCTCTATAGCAGCACATTCCGATCAAAATATAATGCAAGTTGTATATGTAATGTTAATCTTCTAGTAGGTTACATTAATAATGTAAAAAGAAACAGGTGAAATTAATCTTTATTTATATATTTACTTATTTTTGAGATGGGGGTCTCACTCTGTCAGCCAGGTTAGAGTGCAGTGGTATAATCTTGTCTCACTGCAACCTCTGCCTCCCAAGCTCAAGCAACCCTCCCATCTCACCCTCCTGAGTAGCTGGGACCACAGGCATAAGCCACCATGCCCAGCTAATTTTTGGTAGACATAGGGTTTTACCATGTTGTCCAGGCTGGTCTCAAACTCTTGAGTTTGGGTGATCCACCTGCCTCAGCCTACCAAAGTGCTGGGATTACAGGTGTGAGCCACTGCTCCTGGCCTTAAAATTAATTTTTAAAAGTATTTCTTATGTAACATATCTAAAATATTATTATTTCAACATGTAATCAGTATAAAACATTATTAGTGAAATATTTTACTTTTTTGTATTAAGTCTTCAGAGTCACTTTCTAGCACATCTCAGTTTGACCTAGCCAAATTTAACTCCTCAATCGCATAGTGGCTAATGGCTACTGACTTGAATAGAACAGCTGTAGATTCTTGGTAGAAGCTAATACCTTCAGGTCAAGTGTACCCAAACCATGGTCCTAAAACCCTCTAATGACCTCAACTTCCATGGAATCATCCCAGTCTGTGTCAAGCTGCTTTTTTAAAAAGAATAGAGAGGTGCTTGGGAGACAGGCAGATCTGAGTTTGAATCCTCTCTCTAACACTTAGCTATGTGATCTTCAGCAAGATAATTAACCTCTTTGTTGCTCATTTCACCTGTTTTGTAAATGAGGATAATGCCTACTTTGAGTTGTTGAGATTGAAATAATGTATTAAACCATCTACTACATGGAAAGTACTTGATAACAGAGACTACCAAATGTGACTGCCTTTAAAAAATCTCAAATAATATTATCTCTAGTAAGGAGGGTGTTATTATCCCACCTACCATATTCAGATATAATGATGATTAGACTTAGCAGGAGGCAAGACAAGTTTCTTTGTTTTTTGGTTTTTGTTTCTTTTTTTGAGACAGGGTCTTGCTCTGTAGTCCAAACTGGAGTACAGTGGCATGATCATGGCTCACTGCAGGCTTGAACTCCCAGGCTCAAGTGATACCCATGCCTCAGTTTCCCTAAGTAGCTGGCACCACAGGCATGCACCATTATGCCTGGTTAAATTTGTTTTTGTTTTTTATTTTTCTTAGAAATGGGGTCTCACTATGTTGCCCAAGTTTGTCTCAAACTGGGCTCAAACAATTCACCCACCTCAGCCTCCTTAAGTGCTGGGATTATAGACATGAGCCACCACACTTGGCCAAGGAAAGATTCTTAAAATAGATGGTAGGAAATCTCATTTAAAATGGCCCTTTGGTTTTTTGTTTTTGTAGCAGAGCAGCTCTTTCACTGCTATTTATTAAAAGTCAACCCTCAACACAAGAGTTTATTTTTTTTTAAATATAATAAAATGTTCCTAATTTTGGGGTGTGTGTGTGGAGACACTACCCTGAGAAACTCACAGTAAATATGTTTGTATTTGAAAATGGGTACCTAATGGCAGGGAATGAATGACACACATCTTTGTTTGCCTCCCATGACCTTTGCTCAGCAAATATTCGATCCACTAAATAAATGGATACAGATTATTGATTGTGTGCCAGGCATCCTTCTAGACTAAGGGGTTTGGGGCAATAAATGGGAGGTACTCTGTTAATTGAATGAATGAGGACTGAATGAACTGATGGACGCTGTACCTTTTCTGATTTTTCTGAACTGTCATCAGTCCTTTTTTGCTTCTCTTGTTTCACCTAAGATTTTCTTGACTATGTCGCTAGGTAGTGGGATTTCCTTCAAAAGGCTCAACTGAATTATGGTCTACTATGGATGAATCTGGGTAAAGGGTATATGTGTGCTTAACTTTTGTGTGACTTTTAAAAGTTTCAAAATACGGAAGTTTTCAAAAATCACCAATAATAATAGGAGATAATTATCATGACATGCATCAATGGTTTTATAGTATCTGTGTTTATAACAGATTTAACCAAAAACTCTACGGATACCCAGAGAGGTGAATGACTAAGAAAATTCACATAATCAAGAGGATAAAGTACTATACAGCAATGAATTCACATCTGCAGACTTTGTCAATTCATGGAAATATATGATGAAATAATGTGAAATGGAAAAACAAGCAGAATATAATCCACAATTAAAACAAACATGTAAATATATACATATCACATACATTTTAGTTTTTACAAAAACTAAAAATGTATTTGGTTACATAGGAATATTAGTTTCCCTTCTGGGTAGGATTGCTCATGTTAATACATGTAATATAAATATATAACATGTGTATAATAAATTGTTTTATTTTGAGATAAAGTTTCACTCTTGTTGGCCAGACTTCAGTACAATGGCACGATCCTGGCTCACTGCAACCTCTGCTTTCTAGGTTCATGCTATTCTCCTGCCTCAGCCTCCCTAGTGGCAGGGACCACAGGTGCGTGCCATCACGCCCGGCTAATCTTTTTGTATTTTTAGTAGAGACAAGGTATGTTGGCCAGGCTGGTCTTGAATTACTGACCTCAGGTGATCCTCCTGCCTCGGCCTCCCAAAGTGCCAGGATTACAGGTGTGAGCCACTGCACCTGAGTCATATATTCTGTTTTCTAAGCAAACTTATCTTACACCAGAAGGCAGAACAGCTAGGGAAAACAATCTATCTAGTGAAAAAGGGCACCAACAAAGGAGCACCCTCTCTCCACTGTCACACTAATGTGCAGTGACACTTTGACAACTGACTCCCAGTTACTGGCGTGCAGTTTAACCTACTGCTTGGAGCCAAATGTCAGATTTGGGATTTTTCTTAATCTGAGTTATTATTTGGAGCAATACTCAACACAAATATTTGACCACTAGTATCAGATTTTATTCTTACATGGTAACTCCTCAAGCCTTTAACCACAAGGGTGCATACAAGGTAAAATTTAAAAAAATATTAAGCCTGCTGACTTTTACTGTGATTGTGGTTTGATATCAAGCAGGATAGATCACATTTGCTGATTCACATTAGGAAAGAGAGCCCCCAACTCTCACAAGCACATTGTGTTTGAAAACAGGAAACCTCACCAAATCATTTAGTACTTAAAATTAACAACATCCTCATTATCTTGTGGTTGCAATGATGACTGAACAATAACTCAAGCTAGTTGTGTTCTGTATTTTTTAATTAATATAATTAGTATTCCTAGATCTTTTTAAATTGCTCTACTCTAGCCCTAGGGGAGAAATGATTTCAGAAGGCTGAATACATACGCTGATTCAGGATACGACTTCTCACGCACCCAACCTCTATAATTTTGGATTATAGAGTAATATAGAGTAATTCTGGCACCAAGTCTTCGGCAATGCTGTTTAAAAACAAAGTTACTATCACACACGGCCCATGATATTGACTTCGCATTGCACATAAATACATTTATATAATACTTTTTCTTTAATATATGTTTATGCCAGACTTAGGGCCTGCAAGCCTGGCATAAACAAATATAGAAGCCATAGCCTTGATATTTTTGAAAATGATTAATTAAGAATATGGTAGTTATAAGACTCTCAACTGACAAAGGCTCAGAGCTAAAATCTAGGTAGAGTTTGAACACACCTTACAAAGAGTTGAGATCCAAATTGCATAAACTTTATGAAACTTTTGATTTAAGAACTAAGTTTTCTGGTAACCTCTTTGGGAACATCTGGAAAATAAAAGATGGTTAAGAAATAATAATATCTGATCAAATTATTTGCCTTGTCTGAATGGTCTGGGTGCCACTCCTGGCAATAAAATTCACTATCTGGGAGACCTTGAACAAATTATTTAATTTCTCTTATTGAAACTTGCTGTCTATAAAAATGAAAATAATTTTATGTAATTTCTAACTTAGAACTAATAAATTATTAATGATAAATATGAAAATGCTAGGAAAAGATTCAATCACTAATACATATTATTATCTAGCATTGTCTTCTTCAAATGGATACATTCTAGGCCGGGTGTGGTGGCTCACGTCTGTAATCCCAGCACTTTGGGAGGCAGAGGCAGGTGGATCACCTGAGGTCAGGAGTTTGATACCAGCCTGACCAACATGGTGAAACCCGGTCTCTACTAAAAATACAAAAATTAGCCGGGCACGGTGGCTTGCACCTGTAATCCCAGCTACTTGGAAGTCTGGGCCAGGAGAGTCGCTTGAACCCAGGAGGTGAAGGTTGCAGTGAGAGGAGATCACAGCATCGCACTCCAGCCTGGGCAAGAGAGTGAGACTCTGTCTCAAACAAACAAATAAAAAACCAAATGGATACATTTTTTTTTAAAACAGCCTTTAATTATAGAACCACTTTTTTTTGCATAACTTTAAGCCATAAGGCTAATTATACATGACACGAATCTAACCAACAGAACTGTACTACTTAGATTAAAAGAAACTTGTAGAAATGATAATTTTGCATAACTTTAAACTAAAAGGCTAATTACATAGAAATGTCACCAACCGCATTATTTCAGTTTAAAAGAGACTTGAAGAAATGACATTAACAGTTCAAGTCATATTTAAAGAAGCCCAGACAAAGGGGAACTGAAATGGATAGACGGACTTACTTTGGAGTTTTCTTGAAAAGGAGCTAAAATACATATCCCAAATAACCAACGTCTGCAAGATCCAAAAAGACACAACTCAAATAATGCAAAGGACTCAGTGACACTGAATTACAATGGACAAGCTCAGTAAGATTCAGTTCTTCCAAGTATTCCTCCCAACAAAACAAAACAAAAGCAGAAAACAACCAACACGCAGGGTACCTGTTTACCTGTTCTGTGCCCCTCAGGGTAGGTACGTGGAAGAGGAAATGGGAAGCTGGGGCACATTTAATGAATACTGAAGGGAGGACTGAGGGCTTGGGAAAGTGTGCACAGACGGACCCTACCTTTCACAGATTTCCCAATACTGTGTAAGTGAGTGATAGAAGTGTAGTTTTGGGCAACAGTCTTCAAAAACGCTTCCATCCCTTCCTGGTGGTGGTAGTTGAAATCCAGCGCAGCTACCAAAGGCAGCAACAGCCCTAGCCAGAGGCACGGGAAGTCCATGTTCTAGAGATGAATAAAAAGAAGAACCTGAGAACACTTGAAGGCTGGCGGGGGCCTCTCCAGCTCCGGCTCGGCACTCCGGTCTCAGGGTCTCCCGACACAGACGCTCCCTGCTTCCCAAGGAGGCAAAAGCTGGAAGCACCACCTTCGGGCGTGAGCCGTGCAACCGGAGCCCGGAGGACGGGCAGCCTCGGTGCCCTCAACCCAGCCGCCCGCGCCGCCCTCTCCTCCTCCCGGCGCCTCCGCCGCCCGGCAGCTGCCGCAGCTGCGCCCGGTCCCGCGCGCCCCCAGCCTCACCAGGGCCCAGGCGCGCACCTCCACCCGCCCGCGGCCACCCGGCGGGACCCGGTGTTATAGCCCGGTCATGGGGGCGGGCGCGCCCGGGCCCCGCCTCCAGACGTCCCTCTGGCCCACTCCGGAGCCGCCCGGGTGCCTCCCGGGCGGGGCCTCAGCCGCCTTCACACCTAGGAGAACCGGCGCCCGCCGGGTGCGCCCTTTCGTGGAGCGGCGGGTGCGGGCGGGTGCGGGCGGGCGGTGGGACGTGGAGTCTACCCTCGCGGACAGTCTTTGCTGGCGCCCAGGTTAGAAGTGTGTCCTCCCCTCGGCCACGGCCGTGCCCTGGGCAGGCCACCGGGCGCTCCACGGAGGGACACTCTCTGTCGCAGGCTGCGGCCACTTGGGAGACGTTTAGGGCTCGGCGGGTTTCTTGAGGTTGGCGATGCCGGGGCCCACCTGGAGCCGGGACGCGTCCCGAGTCCTGGGTGCCCTGAGCCCTGCGCGGGCTCCGGCGGGATGGGCGGCCTCGGTTGTGGCAGCGCGAGCCACTCTCCCAGCGGTGCCAGCTGCCTGGCGCGGCTCAGCGATCGCGGGGCTCCAAGAGCGAACATGCGCATGTGTGGAAGTTTTAAATGCCACGAAGTGCAGAGTGCAGGACATTGTCCAGCAAATTTACATGGTGGGTGGGATTTGTGTAAATGAGAGTTGAATTTAAAACTGGAAGAAGGCAGAGCCACTGTTGTAAATCCGATGCTTCCTCCACCCGCACTCCTTTGGCCAGTTCCAGGTCTCCTGTCCTAAAATGCTTCTTTCTGGAAGGATGGCATGGTCTCTGAGAGAGAACGAAGGCTTCACTTAAACCTGAGAGGTGGTTTGTGGCGCGGGCCAGCTCTCTCTCTCTAACGCTCTCGCTCGCTTGCTCTCGCTGTTTCTCTCTCGCTCTCTCCCTCTCTCTTGCTCTCTCTCTCTGATTGTAGTAACCCCATTGGAGCCGGTTCAAAGGTCTGGTGAATACAAAAAGTTTGAAAACCACTGATTTGAGATAACATTCCTCTTTTACAGATGAAAAATACAGATGCAAGCCCCGACTCATTAAATAGAATTTTTCTCGTGGAGGCCCAAGAAGCAGTATTTTTTAAAGAGGACCTTGAGTGAAACTAATGTGCCTTCAAGAGCTGAAAAGCCTAAAGATTTCCTACTCCTTCTTTCTTACAGATACAGATATTTTAACTAAAATTGAGCTCTCCGAACTCCCTAAGACCTCCTGTGATTCTGCGGCAGCAGAGAAGAGTGGTTTGAGAGCTAAGGGGCTAGTGGGATGGGTGCCAACTCTTGCTCTGACACTCATTGGCTGTATCAACTCACTGTGCCTTATTTTCTGGTCTGTAAAATGGAAGTCTTAATTGTACCTATCTAAATAAGGTTAGCAGGAACATTGTAAAATTTTTTCTCTAATCTTGTTTTCTCACTTCATTTCATTGAGTTGATTTTCAGTCTCTGATATCTTTTCTTTCACTTGATCAATTCAGCTACTGATACTTGTGTATGCTTTACAAAGTCCTTGTGCTGCGTTTTTCAGCTCCGTCAGGTCATTTATGTTATTCTGTAAACTGGTTATTCTAGTCAGTAATTTGTCTAACCTATTTTCAAGGTTCTTAGCTTCCTTGAATTGGGTTCGAACGTGCTCCTTTAGCTCGGAGAAGTTTGTTATTACCCACCTTCTGAAGCCTGCTTCTGTCAATTCATCAAACTCATCTTCAGTCCAGTTCTGTTCCCTTGCTGACAAGGAATTGTGATCCTTTGGAGGTGAAGAAGCATTCTGGTTTTTGGAGTTTTTAGCGTTTTTGTGCTGGTTTCATCCCATCTTTGTGGATTTATCTACCTGTGGTCTTTGATGTTGGTGATGTTTGGGTGGGATCTAGGAGTGGACAACGATACTGTTCCTTTCTGTTTGTTAGTTTTCATTCTAACAGGCCCCTCTGCTGCAGGTCTGCTGGAGTTTGCTGGAGGTTCACTCCAGACCCTGTTTGCCTGGGTATCACCAGCAAAGGCTGCAGAACAGCAAAGATTGCTGCCTGTTCCTTCCTCTGGAAGCTTCATCCCAGAAGGGCACCCACCAGACGCCAGCCAGTGCTCTCCCATATGAGGTGTCTGTCTGCCCCTACTGGGAGGTGTCTCCCAGTCAGGATACATGGGAGTTAAGGACCCATTTGAGGAGGCAGTCTGTCCCTTATCAGAGTTCGAACACTGTGCTGGGAGATCTGCTGCTGTCTTCAGAGCTGTCATGCAGGCACATTTAAGTCTGCTGAAACTGCACCCACAGCCACCCCTTCCCTGAGGTGCTCTTTCCCAAGGAGACGGTGGTTTTATCTATAAGTCCCTGACTGGGGCTGCTGCCTGTTTTTTCAGGGATGCCCTGCCCAGAGAGGAGGAATCCAGAGAGGCAGTCTGGCAGCAGTGGCCTTGCTGAGCTGGTCTGGTGGGCTCTGCCCAGTTTGAACTTCCTGGTGGCTTTGTTTACACTGTGAGGGTAAAACCGCCTACTCAAACCTCAGCAATGGCAGCCACCCCTGCCCCCACCAGGCTTGAGCATCCCAGGTCGACCTCAGACTGCCATGCTGGCAGCAAGAATTTCAAGCCAGTGAATCTTAGCTTGCTGGGCCCCATGGGGATGGGACCCACCGAGTCACTTGCCCACAGACCACTTGGCTCGCTGACTTCAGCCCCCTTTCCAGGGGAGTGAACGGTTCTGTCTTGCTGGCATTCCAGGTGCCACTGGGGTATGAAAAAAAAAAAAGCTGCTGCTAGCTTGGTGTCTGCCCGAACGGCTGCCCAGATTTGTGCTTAAAACCCAGGGCCCTGGTAAAGTGGAACTGGAGGGAATCTCCTGGTCTGCCGATTGTGAAGACTATGGAAAAAGTGCGATATCTGGGCTGGAGTGGACTGTTCCTCCCAATACGGTCTCTCATGGCTTTCCTTGACTAGGGGAGGGGCATGCCCCAACCCCTTGAGCTTCCTGGGTGAGGCAGTGCCCCACCCTGCTTCGGTTTATTCTCCGTGGGCTGCACTCACTGTTCAGTCAGTCCCACTGAGATGAACCGGCAGCAGTGGCTGTTGAATCAGTCCCACTGAGATGAACCGGCAGCAGCTTCCCAACATCCTCAGTTGGAAATGCAGAAGCTACTCGCCGTCTATGTCCATCTTGCTGAGAGCTGCAGACTGGAGCTGTTCCTATTCAGCCATCTTGCCTGTCGGGGGAATATTTTTTTAAATGAGAAGCTGGTTGTTTGTTTGTTTGTTTATTTAGTGACACAGTCTCTGTCACCCTGGCTTAAGTGCAGTGGTGCAATCTCAGCTCACTGCAGCATCTGCCTCCCAGGTTCAAGCAATTCTTGGGTTTCAGCCTTCCAGTGTAGCTGGGATTACAGGTGTGCATCACCAAACCTGACTAACTTTTGTATTTTTAGTAGAGACCAGGTTTTGCAATGTTGGCCAGGCTGGTCTCAAACTCCTGGCCCCCAGTGATCATTCTGCCTCAGCCTCCCAAAGTCCTCAGATTACATGTGTGAGCCACCTCACCTTACTCAAGTGTTGGAAGATCTTA